>SDVV010044194.1:0-10179 GCA_016164225.1 Gammarus roeselii
TGAAAGTGCGTTTAAAGTACTTCATAGATAATATTTTCTTGAAGATTCTCTCTTCCAAAAGTCAAACATCATTATAGCGCCATTAGTTTTGTTATTATCACCAGGACCTCACAAGACAAGTTCAAAGGCACCAGAACTCCCACGAAACCTTGTTCAATGGTACCAGGATCCTTCTTAGACCTTGTTCAAAGGCACCAGGACCCTTCCCAGACCTTGTTCAAAGGTGCCAGGACCCTTCCCAGACCATGTTCAAAGGCACCAGAACCCGTACAAAACCTTGATCAAAGGCACCATGACCCTCGCAAGACTTTTTTCAAAGACCCCAGGACCCTCGCAAGACCTTGTTCAAAGACAATTGAACCCTTACAACACCTTGATCCAAGGCATTACAATAAATGATCCATATAAGTCCTTGTTCAAAGGTATTACAACAAATGACCCTCTTGTTTCTCTCCTCACAAAGGGACTGGTCAGCACGTGCACAGTAACCTCTGTACCCTTCATTCCTCATTGTAATCTTCTCTTTTTTTCATAGCTAACAGTCATTGACATGGTAAATCATATGTAGCTACCACACTTTGTACCTGGTTATTCCCACGGTGTAGAGGAGCCTCACTTCAGTTCAATGTCTCCGTGGATCTTCTTAATTTCTTAAAGAAGATTCTGTGTTAACTTTCTTGTATTATTTTACTCTTCTAGCTGTTTCAATAAGCCTGGACAATAATTTGTAATACTTCATCGACCCTGATACCAATCATTTGAAAGATCTTTACCCTGATCTAAATACCGAAAGGAAGAGTGAATATTACAACGAAGATACTTTTAACAGATTAGACTGCAATACAAACGATACCAGGACGAACATTTCTTTGTTACACCAGAACATCAGATCACTATTACCTAAGAGTGACATTTTTCACTCGTTTATCCAATCATTAAATTGTGATTTCGATGTAACCAGCTTCACAGAAAGCTGGCTCACAGAAAACACAAAAGATTTAATTCATTTTAAAAACTATAACTCCTTTCACTCATTCAGAACTGATTGTAGACGCGGAGGAGCAATCAGCACCTTATTTCTGATAAATATGCCTCAAAAATTTTAGACCATTGTACTGTCAGTATGCCATGCATCGAAACACTTTTCGTTGAAATTAAACTGATAATATATGTATGATCATAGCAACAGCTTACAAACCACCATATGCTAACACTAATCTATTCATTAAAAAATTAGATGAATTTATCCAATCATGTAACAACATAATGGTTAATCATTTTATTATATATGAAGATTTTAATATCGATATTATGAATTACGATAACCACAATAATGCTTTAGAACTCTTATGCTCAATGAACAGCCTCGCATTATTACCACTAATAACAAAACCAACTAGAATACACAAAGTCCGAGATAAGGCCACCCTAATAGATAATATCTTCATCACAAACCCCTATAATTAAAACTCTGGCATATTAATATCTGATATATCAGACCACTTGCCGATCTTTGTAATTCTGAATAATATATTGATTAATGAAGCAAATTAAAAATACGAGTAAATTAAATATAGATTAATAAATGATGTAACAATAGGAAATCTGTATGTCAAGTTGAATCAATATGATTTCACTGAAATCATGAATGGAAATGACTGTGATCTTGCTATCAAACAATTAACCTCTATAGTAGATGAAAGTTATCATTCTTGCTGTCCTTTAAAAACAAAAACAGTCTCTCCAAAAGACCTAACGAGACCCTTGATTACTGCTCATATTAAATCAAAAATAAAAACACGTAATCATTATAATTCTTTGTTCATGCAAGGCCAAATGCGGAAAGTTACTGACAACCAATTTAGAATCCGTGTTACAGGCTTGATTTGATCTTCTACATGAACTTAATACGGAAATTCATTTTCTGAATACAAAAAAAGATCTCAAACGAACGTGGAAGGTGATCAATAACATACTTAGACAACAAACGTAACCAGCCTTTAAAAAATTAATCATTGACAATAACGAACACTCAGAAGATCAAGATAAAGCTAATTTACTTAATGAATAGTTTGTGAAAGCCGGGAAAAATATTGCCGATACCATTGGTACCAATGAAAACGACCATCTCAAATATCTATTGTACATCAATTTTGTTCATTCTTTCTATTTTTTCCCCAGCTACTGCTCAGGACATTACCTCATTATCTTATCTCAAAAAGATAAACCTGGAAATATAAATTGTTGTTACATCAGTATCATAAAGAAATTAGCAAATATATTATCCCCAATCCTAGCTTTGATTGTCAACAAGTCCTTAATTCAAGGAAAGCTTCCTAACTCATTAAAAATTGCGTGAGTGTCACCCATTTACAAAGGTGGCGATGAGACTGATACAGGAATTTGTCGACCCATCTCAGTTCTTCCCTTATTTTCCAAAATATTTGAAAAAATAGTTCACAATCAACTATTCCGTTCCCTGAATGTTAACAGTAGCCTTCATGAAAACTAGTATGGCTTCAGAGCCAATAAAAATACAACTCTGGCTATATTAAATCATCTGCAGTATTTATACAATATTATAGACTCAAATTACATTGTATTCTCCCTATTTCTCGATTTTCGTAAGGCCTTTGAATGTGTTGATCATTCAATCTTATTATCTAAGCTAAGGCCTTATGGAATACGAGGAATGACTAGTGATTGGTTCACTTCATATCTGTCCAACCGAAAACAAGGTGTAACTGTGAACGGAGTAAAATTCACTATGCTCAATATTGGTCATGGTGTTCCTCAAGGTTCTACTTCAGGGCCCCTGCTATTCTTAAGTTTTACAAACGATATAGTTCACGCATTGTCTTTTTTCAAGTATACGCTATCCGCTGATGATAGTACCTTATCGACTTGCATGCCTTCAAACACCATAAGCGAATTAACTGCCTCAATTTACTAGGAACTCGAACATGGTAACGTGAGGCTAACTGCAAAACAAATTGGAATTAATGGCGAAAGAACTAGCTACATATTATTCTCATATAAACGCAAATTTAATTTACCAATCATAAAAATTGTAAACGATAGAATTCATGAGATCGACAGCACTTAATTCCTTGGGGTTTATTTTGACAAACATCTGACGTTCAAAACTCACATCGACAGCATATCATCTAAATTGTCAAAATCTATAGGCATTCTTTATAAATTGAGCAAATTCCTCCCCCAATCTGTTTTTAAAACCCTTTATGTCACGTTGTTCCAGCCATTTTTAATTTACGAAATCGAAGCCTGGTATGGAACAGACAAAAATGAAACGGATAAAATATTTATACTGCAAAAGAAAGCTATTGGAGCTATGAATGGCCTCCCATTCAATTGCCATACTAATCAGCATTTTAAAGCCAAGAATATCCTGAAACTGGAAGATCAATATAACTTCCAAATTGCCCTATACGCGGCCAAAACTTTTCACAGAAACTATGATCAAGAACTATTCAAAAAATTAGGAAATTTTCGGATGTACACAATCATTACACAAGAAATGCGAATAACTTTGTAATACCCCGTTATAATAGATCCAAAATCAGATCCAGTCTCCATTTCAATTGAGTTAAAATTTAGAACTCGCTAACTCCTGTTTACCGTCAGAATTATTTCCTATAAATCTTTAAGTCAAGACTGAAAGAGTTATGCCTATCATCTTACTAGTCCAACTATGATTTATTCACGCTTCATTGTTTTCTCAACGTCTCTCAATCGTATCTGAATTTGTATTCCTGTTAGAAGCAGATGAATTACTGGCGCAACAACCTTGCAGTATATTTGCATTTTCATTCTTCCAATATTAATAGGATTCTTGTTAAATGGTGTCAGGTATTTAACTGTCCGTGCGTTTGTTTCCAGTTGGTGTCTGGGCCTAATAATTCTAGATACATCTATTTTTACGTACTTTAGGAAAGATAATATCGATAGGTTAGTAATAATAGCTGGGTTAGTTAGTAATAGCTTAAATAGGGCCTTCAATTTTGTACCCTGTAATATCATAACTATAAAATGGAACAACATGTAAGCTTTACAATCTGGTTGTAATAAACTGTTTCAACTGTTTCAACAGTTTCAACAGTTTTCCCTCCATTTGTCACTCCGTCCAATCATCTCTGGACACGCCTTCCATAAAACCGCCTCAGCCACTCTCGTCTCTGCCACTATAAATGCTTCATACTGGCCCAATGCCGGGCAATACTGGACTTGTTGAATCTCGTAGGGGTTTTCTTATGCTTCATACTGGCCCAATGCCGGCAATACTGGACTTGTTGAATCTCGTAGGGGTTTTCTTATGCTTCATACTGGCCCAATGCCGGGCAATGCTGGACTTGTTGAATCTCGTTGGCCCAATGCCGGGCAATGCTGGACTTGTTGAATCTCGTTGGCCCAATGCCGGGCAATGCTGGACTTGTTGAATCTCGTAGGGGTTTTCTTCGTTTCTAACTTTGTTCCTGCGAAAAAATCTTGATCGTTTTCATAAAAACATTTGGGCGTGTTCAGTGTTCGGCAGAAGGAAACGAGAGACGTCGTATAAAAGTCATGGAACTATTTAAGATTTTATGCGTCTGGAACTAGATCCAAGGTGCCATAAATTATTTCTACAAAATCGATAAGCTTTTCTTTATTGGTCATTCTTGTCCGTAAAATGACCTAAGAAGTCAATTTTTTTAGCACAACATTTTAAAAATAACATTAATATTTGCTTACGGCCTATGCGATCGATGAGCAGGTCTCATTTTAAATATCATGATTCCAGCTGAGGGTGTTTGGCGGAACATTTATTTATGCAAAAATAATCAGCACCACGGAGAGCTTATTTAAATTTTTATTGTCGAAAACAACTTTACATCATCGTAACAAATACAACAAATATTTAAAAATAAATGCAATGCGCGATGCAAAGGCTTCACTGAGAATACTTCAATCGACACAGAGTAGCGCAAGGATGCCACTCCTGAACACCTGTTAGGTCACGATGACAGAGCCTTGGTGCTGAAGGCGGTTAGTGTTCCGCTTGCATTAACCCTTTAATGGACAGAAGGGTTCCCTGAATTTGATAAAAACGTTAGTGATAAGTAGAATAAAATTCTATATGGGCTACTTGCCCGTTAAAGGATCATTTGTGGAGACGTTTTTGGAATTACAAGACCACATCGTTCGATGCAGCGTCGATATGTATGTTCAAAGTGTGGGGTATCAGAGGGTCATAATTACCCAACCATTTTAGTGAGTAGTTCACACGTTCACAGTGGGTAGGTTAAATGATTCAAAAGCTTATGACCGTTAACAGTCGTCAACAATTTGCACGTTCATTAAAATTGAGCTCATTTGACATTTTGAACAAGGAAATAATGGAATAGATTGAAAAAGAGCGTTTCTTCATGATATGATGCATCAATAAGTAAAATGAAATTTCAGCTTCGAAATGGGACCCATTTGTACATGAGCAGATCTGAACCGTTCGGATGAAGCTGGCAACTGCACGTTGAACTTTTTCCTTGTTTATTTCTGCCGCAGCTTTGCTTAGCAGTTTCTTGGGATATTTAATTGGCGTTGGCTTGCGTTCGTGGACTATGGATTCCATCTCTCCTCAAAACCAGTTGTCGAGCGGGCTATGAACAGACCTTAGCTTTTTCGTACGGCGGTTTATAACTTGTTCCAAAAATTTGCGTGCTAGAAATGCGACACACTCGTTGGAGCAGAAAACAGGAGCACCATCCTGGTTGATAGTAGAATTTCCTTACAACATTAATTGTGGCCAGCTGTTAGGTCGGAAGAATTCTACTATCAGAAGGATGGTGTTTTTATTGGACAAATTTTCTCGAGCTGGTAATCGGCCGTCGAGCAAACCATCTTAGGTCCGCTCTTAGCCCTGATCTCAGCCCGCTTGACTGCTGGTTTTTGAAAGAGATGAAATCCACTGTCCATGAACGCAAACCATCGACAATTGAATATCTGAAGAAACTGATAAGCAAAGTTGTGACAGAAATGAGCAAGGAAAAAATTCGGTATGCAGTTGAAAGCTTCATCCGAAGGGTTCAGATCTACACTAATAAGAATAGGTCCTATTTCGAATCTGAAATGAATTTTTCCTCATTTGGTGCAATAAAACATGTAAAGTCCACTTTGCAATCTATTCCATTGTTTCAAAGTTTAAAATGCCACATGTTGTCGATATTATCGTGTTCAACGTTATTCATAACTTCACCATCTTGGTATAGTATTTTGCATACAGTGTGGAGCTGTTGGTAGACTCTCATCACTCATCTCCTCAACATGCTGAGGTCTGTCTGATTCTGATGGCACCGGACATTTCATTTTGAAGGAAGTATATCCGTTAAACGGTGTAATTTTATTGCCTGAACCCAGTACACGTTCCTGATATTGGTGACCAATCAGAAAACAACCTCATCTTCATGCAAGCAACGACAATAAACGACATCAAGAGGCGCGGGCAGGGGGGTTGGATTAGTCAGATTGGAAGAACCCTCTGGGGGATGAACCAATAGTTCCTTCACTAATTAATTAATTACCGGTGGTATTTCTATTCTTCCTATTATGTCTAACTGATATAAAACGTTGCCTTTAGCTACAAGTGAGTGGAAGGGAAGTTCTCTTTAATTTATTACGGCCGGCAGTGCTGCCATCTACTAAAAGTACTTGAATCCGACTGACGAACTAACTGAAAATAAACAATCATGGTGGAGTTTACTGTCTGTAGATTACAGAAATGTTCCATTGAGCTACGGTTCAAGTCTGACTGCCTTCTATGGCCCTGAAAACTAATTAACTTGTTTTAATCTCTCTGACTGAAACGATGTTATTGCAAGTTGGCTCAGCCAAAGCAGGCATTAATTGAACAGCTGCAAATAATTGGTATCCGCCGCCATTCAATTAATAGATAGAGGTGGCTTGGGGACCTGAAGAGAGAATTATTATTTTCTCTGGGATCTGGGCCTGAAACGAATCCTAATTACAGAGTCGATGCCGCACAAATAACACAACAGATTTTTGACGGTGGGGGGGGGGATAATCGGTTGAGTCTGCCATTCGAATATTGAAAACAGTTAGAGATTTCTTGCTCTGTTCAGTGGCAGAATATCCCTGTACGGATTTGTTTTAATACCTGAGGTTTGGGTAGAGGATAACCGATACCAAACACGCTGCTTGGTCTTTCCGCTAATCAAGGAGAATTCCACACCACATCAGCGTACATGTCAGTTCAAAAGAGAACTAAATGGCTAGTGATGACGTGCCTCCTCGTTGTTGTCTAAATCATGCACTGAACAATACTGAAGTAAACAGAACGTCAATCTTCACATCTTTTGTCCACTAGGTAATTTGTTTGGGATCAACCTAAGCTCAACAGCTACATGCCCAATACTACTGCAGGATTACTAAACAATGCGTTAATAAATTATCTCCCTGCTAGAGTAGAAGGTGGATGAAACAAAAGGTATCCAGCATGATATTTGATCTTTCTGTACGTAAACGCAGCAAACTTGAACAACCCGACTAATGATGTTAATGCGAGTTGCAATGGAAGGCATGACACGTATGCAACATGAATACGCTAGCACTCAGACCACTCACATCAACTACAGGGTGTCGGCTACTTTGGATACAAGGTGCTGGAGGTATTGATTTCAGCCACTGCAAATGATCCTACTGCAGGTGCCCCAACTTGCATATTTCGTGTAATCATTTGCATCCTCGTTACGGTCAGAGGCAAGAAAGATGACACGCAAGATTGTCAAGGAGTTTCTAGTCATGTTTGCGGTGAGTTTGATCTTTGTCCTGTGTAAGCTTCCAAACACGCAGATGCGACTTGTTTGGGTGACTAGGATAATAATGGCTCGACACATTAGCTCCAAACACGCAGATGCGACATTTTTGGGTGACTAGGATGATAATGGCTGGACACATTAGCTCTAAACACGCAGATGCGTCATGTTTGGGTGACTAGGATAATAATGGCTCGACACATTAGCTCCAAACACGCAGATGCGTTATGATTGGGTGACTAGGATAATAATGACTCGACACATTCGCTCCAAACACGCAGATGCGTCATGTTTGGGTGACTAGGACAATAATGGCTCGACGCATTAGCTCCAAACACGCAGATGCGACATGTTTGGGTGACAAGGATAATAATGGCTCGACACATAAGCTCCAAACACGCAGATGCGACATGTTTGAGTGACTAGGATAATAATGGCTCGGCACATTAGCTCCAAACACGCAGATGCGTTATGATTGGGTGACTAGGATAATAATGGCTCGACACATTAGCTTTAAACACGCAGATGCGTCATGTTTGGGTGACTAGGATAATAATGGCTCGACACATTAGCTCCAAACACGCAGATGCGACATGTTTGGGTGACTAGGATAATAATGGCTCGGCACATTAGCTCCAAACACGCAGATGCGTTATGATTGGGTGACTAGGATAATAATGGCTCGACACATAAGCTCCAAACACGCAGATGCGACATGTTTGGGTGACTAGGATAATAATGGCTCAACACATTAGCTTTAAACACGAAGATGCGACATGTTTGGTTGACTTGGATAATAATGGCTCAACACATTAGCTCCAAACACGCAGATGCGTCATGTTTGGGTGACTAGGATAATAATGGATCGACACATTAGCTCCAAACACGCAGATGCGACATGTTTGGGTGACTAGAATAATAATGGCTCGACACATAAGCTCCAAACACGCAGATGCGACATGTTTGAGTGACTAGGATAATAATGGCTCGACACATTAGCTCCAAACACGCAGATGCGACATGTTTGGGTGACTAGGATAATAATTACTCGACACATTAGCTTCAAACACGCAGATGCGTTATGATTGGGTGACTAGGATAATAATGGCTCGACACATTAGCTCCAAACACGCAGATGCAACATGTTTGGGTGACTAGGATAATAATGGCTCGACACATTAGCTCCAAACACGCAGATGCGACATGTTTGGGTGACTAGGATAATAATGGCTCGACACATTAGCTCCAAACACGCAGATGCGACATGTTTGGGTGACTAGGATAATAATGGCTCGACACATTAGCTCTAAACACGCAGATGCGATATGTTTGGGTGACTAGGATTATAATAGCTCGACACATTAGCTCCAAACACGCAGATGCGACTTGTTTGGGTGACTAGGATAATAATGGCTCGACACATTAGCTCCAAACACGCAGATGCGACATGTTTGAGTGACTAGGATAATAATGGCTCGACACATTAGCTAAAAACACGCAGATGCGACATGTTTGGGTGACTAGGATAATAATGGCTAGACACATTAGCTCCAAACACGCAGATGAGACATGTTTGGGTGACTCGGATAATAATGACTCGACACATTAGCTCCTCCCGGTATATGGCATGATAGATGCTTTTTAATTGTAAATGCTTATACAATTTCTTCTCAGGAAATATATTTGGATATATGAACATATGTACTGAAACGATTGTTATAAACAATGTTTAAAAATACATATAATGAAATGCAATTTGCGACTCAAATCTGTCTTTCTAAAGTAATCATAAGATAATATTAAATCACATTTTAAATTTCCTCACTCAAAATTTTCATAGTGAGGTGAAAAACTTATTGCCTGCTGACCTTAGATTCGCTTAGTATTTTTAATTTCTCGTTATATGCTCATAATCACTTGCAAAAACACATCACTGTAAGTCACGTGCAGCGCCCAAGGAAACAGCAGCAGATCGTAACGTTTTCATCACGTGCTGCATCTAATTTTTATTTTTATACCTCTTCTTGACAAGAAATAACGTAGAAAGGATTTATTCCTTCATTTTCCATCCTCGCAAGTTTGTAATGCCTTCTTTTAACCTAGAACGTGTCATTAGCCACTGATGTCCCCCCATCCCGCACTAATGGTCCCGAAAGCAGAGCCACCAGAGGATCATGAAACAGAAACTCATAAATTGGAGGAAATAGCCAGCCAAAAACTCTGTTAACAGGCAGAGGAGGTCAGACAACTGAAGCACAACCCAGTCATGCCTGTAGTAACCCAACTAATGCAGATGCCGTCAACCCTGAAACAAGGTTGCTAGCCGTGCCGAGGAAATTTCACGACATCAATG
>SDVV010044195.1:0-10179 GCA_016164225.1 Gammarus roeselii
GCGGTGGGCCACGGTAAGAACCCTCATCTCATTGAACTACCGCTACAACGCGCGGTGGGCCACGGTAAGAACCATCATCTCATTGAACTACCGCTACAACGCGCGGTGGGCCACGGTAAGAACCCTCATCTCTTTGAACTACCGCTACGACATGCGGTGGGTACGAAAAGAACCCTCATATCTTTGAACTACCGCTACAACGCGCGGCGGGCCAAGGTAAGAACCCTCATCTCTTTGAACTAACGCCACAACTTGCGATGGGCCACGGTAAGAACCCTCATATCTTTGAAGAACCGCTACAACGCGCAGTGGGCCACGTTGAGAATCTTCATCTCTTTGAACTACCGCAACAACTAGCAGTGGGCCACGAAAAGAACCCTCACCTCAGTGAGCTACCGCTACAAATTGCGCTGGGCCACGGTAAGAACCCTCATCTCATTGAACTACCGCTACGACATCCGGTGGGCCACGAAAATAACCCTCATATCTTTGAACTACCGCTACAACGCGCGGTGGGCCACGTAAAGAATCCTCATCTCTTTGAACTAACGCTACAACGTGAGGGGGGGCCACGGAAAGAATCCTCATCTCATTGAGCTACCGCTACAACGCGCGTTGGGCCAAGGTAAGAACCCTCATCTCTTTAAACTACTGCCACAACTTGCGATGGGCCACGGTAAGAACCCTTATTTCTTCGAACTACCGCTACGACGCGCGGTGGGCCACGTAAAAAATCCTCATCTCATTGAACTAACGCAACAACGTGAGGTGGGCCACGGAAAGAATCATCATCTCATTAGGCTGCCGCTACAACGAGCGGTGGGCCACGGTAAGAACCCTCATGTCTTTGAACCGCCGCTATAATTTGCGGTGGGCCACGGAAAGAACCCTTATCTCTTTGAACTAACGTTACAAGGCGCGGTGGGCCACGGAAAGAACCCTAATCTCTCTGAACTACAGATTCAACGCGCGGTGGGTCACGGTAAGAACCCTCATATCTTTGAACTACCGCTACAACGCGCGGTGGGCAACGGAAAAAAACTCATCTCATTGAGCCACCGCTATAACGCGCGGTAGGCCACGGTACCAATCCTCATCTCTTTGAACTACCGCTACAACGCGCGGTGGGCCAAGCTAAGAACCCTCATCTCTTTGAACTACCGTCATAACTTGCGATGAGCCACGGTAAGAACCCTCATATCTCTGAACTACCACTACAACTTGCGGTGGGCCACGGAACGAACCCTTATCTCTTCGAACCACAGCTACAAGGCGCGGTGCGCCACGGTAAGAACCCTTATCTCTTTGAACTACCGCTGCAACGCGCGGTAGGAAACGGTAAGAACCCTCATCTCTTTGAACTACCGTCACAACTTGCGATGAGCACGGTAAGAACCCTCATTTCTTTGAACTACCGCTACAACGCGCGGGGGGCCACGTTAAAAATCCTCATCTCCGTTAACTATCACTACAACGTGCAGTGGGCTACGGAAAGAACCCTCATCTCGTCGAGCAACCGCTACAAATTGCGGTGGGCCACGGTAAGAACCCTCATCTCTTTGAACTACCGCTACGACTTGCAGTGGGCCACGAAAAGAACCCTCATCTCTTTGAGCTACAGCTACAAATTGCGGTGGGCCACGGTAAGAACCCTCATCGCTTTGAACTCCCGCAACACACGCGGTGGGCCACGTTAAGAATCCTGATCTTTTCGAACCACCGCTACAACGTGCGGTGGGCCACGGTAAGAACCCTCATCTCTTTGAACTACCGCTACAACGTGCGGTGGGCCACGGTTAGAACCCTCATCCCTTCGAACTACCGCTACAACGCGCGGAGGGCTACGGTAACAACCCTCATCCCTTTGAACTACCGCTACAACGCGCGGTGTGCCACGGTAAAAACCCTCATCTCTTTGAACTACCGCTACAACGCGCGGTGAGCCACGGTAAGAACCCTCATCTCTTTGAACTTCCGCTACGACTTGCGGTGGGCCACGGAAAGAACCCTAATCTCTTTGAACTGTCTCTGAAACGCACGGTGGGCCACGGTGAGAACCCTAATCCCTCTGAACTACTGCCTCAACGCGCGGTGGGCCACGGTAAGAACCCTCATCTCCTTCAACTACCGCTACAACTTGCGTTGGGTCACGGTAAGAACCCTCATGTCATTGAACTACAGCTACAACTTGCGGTGGGTCACTGAAAGAACACTTATCTCTTTGAACTAGCGCTACAACGCGCGGTGGGCCACGGTAAGAACCCTAATCTCTCTGAGCTACCGCTTCAACGCGCGGTGGGCCACGGTAAGAACCCTCATCTCCTTGAACTACCTACACAACACGCGGTGGGATGCGGAAAAAACCCTCATCTCATTGAGCTACCACTACAACGCGCGGTGGGCCACTGTAACAACCCTCATCTCTTTAAACTACCGCTATGACGCGCGGTGTGCCACGGTAAAAATCCTTATCTCGTTGAACTACCGCTACAACGCGCGGTGGGAAACGGTAAGAACCGTCATCTCTTTGAACTACCGTCACAACTTGCGATGGGCAACGGTAAGAACCCTCATATCTTTGAACTACCGCTACAACGCGCGGTTAGCCACGAAAGAAACCTCATCTCATTGAGCTATCGCTACAAATTGCAGTGGGCCACGGTAAGAACCCTCATCTCAATACTAACGCTGCAACAGGCGGTGGGCCACGGTAAGAATCCTCATCTCTTTGAACAACCGCTACAGCAAGCAGTGGGCCACGAAACGAACCCTCATCTCATTGAGTTACCGCTACAAATTGCGGTGGGTCACAGTAAGAACCCTCATTTCATTGAACTACCGCTTAAACTAGCGGTGGGCCACGGTAAGAACCCTCATCTCTCTGAACTACCGCTACGACTTGCGGAGGGCCCGGGGACAAGAACATTCATCTCCTTGAACTACCGCTACAACACGCGATGGGCCACGGTAAGATCCCTCATCTCTTTGAACTACCGTACAACTTGCGGTGTGCCACGGTAAGAACCCTCATCTCTTTGAACTACCGCTACAACTTGCGGTGAGCCACGGGAAGAACTCTGATCTCCTTGAACTACCGCTACAACTTGCGGTGGCCACGGTAGGAACCCTTATCTCATTGAACTATCGCTTCAACGCGCGTTGGGCAATAATTAGAATCTTCGTATTTTTGAACTACCGCTTCAACATGCAGTGGGCCACGGTATGAACCCTCATCTCATTGAACTAACGCTACAACGTGCGGTGGGCCTCTGTAGGAACCCTCATATCTTTGAACTTCCGTCACAACTTGCGATGGGCCACGGTCAGAACCCTCATCTCTTTGAACTACCGCTACAACTTGCGGTGGGCCACGGTAAGAATCTTCATCTCATTGAACTACCGCTACAACACGCGATGGGCCACGGTAAGAGCTCTCATCTCTTTGAACTACCGCTACAACTTGCAGTGGGCCACGGTAAGAACCCTCATCTCTTCTGACTCTCGTAAAACTTGCGTTGGGCCACGGAAAAAGCCCTGATCTCTTTGAACTAACGCTACAACGCGCGGTGGGCCACGGTGAGAATCCTCATCTCCTTGAACTACCGCTACAACTAGCAGTGGGTCACGAAAAGAACCCTCATCTCTTTGAGCTACAGCTACAAATTGCTGTGGGCCACGATAGGAAACCTCAGCTCTTTGAACTACCGCGACAGCACGCGGTGGGCCATGAAAATAGCCCTCATCTCTTTGAGCTACCGCTACAAATTGCAATGGGCCACGTTAAGAATCCTCACCTCTTTGAACTACCGCTACAACTAGCAGTTGGCCACGAAAAGAACCCTCATCTCATTGAGTTACCGCTACAAATTGCGGTGAGTCACGGTAGGAACCCTCATCTCTTTGAACTACCGCTACAACTTGCAGTGGGCCATGGTAAGAACCCTCATCTCTTCTAACTCCCGTAAAACTTGCGTTGGGCCACGGTAAGAACACTTATCTCTTTGAACTGCCCTACAACGCGCGGTGGGCCACGGTGAGAACCCTCATTATTTTGAACTACCGCTGCAACGCACGGGGGGCCACGGAAAAAAAAACTCATCTCAATGAACAAACGCTACAACGTGAGGTGGGCCACGGTAAGAACCCTCATCTCCTTGAACTTCTGCCACAACTTGCGAGGGGCCACGGTAAGAACCCTTATTTCTTTGAACTACCGCTACAACACGCGGTAGGCCACGTTGAGAATCCTAATCTCTTTGAACTACCGCTACAACACGCGGTGGGCCACGTTTAGAATCCTCATCTCTTTGAACTAACGCTACAACGTGCAGTGGGCCACGGAAAGAATCCTCATCTCTTTGAGCCACCGCTACAACGTGCGGTGGGCCACGGAATGAACCCTCATGTCTTTGAGCTACCTCTACAACTTGCGGTGGGCCACGGAAAGAACCCTTCTCTCCTTGAACTACCGCTACAACGCGAGGTTGGCCACGGTAACAACCCTAATCTCTTTGAAATACCGCTACAACGTGCGGTGGGCCACACAGAGAACCCTCATCTCTTTGACCTACCGCTACAACACGCAGTACACCACGGTATGAACCCTCATGTCTTTGAACAACCGCTACAACTTGCGGTGGGCCACGGTAGGATCCCTTATCTCTTTGAACTAGCGCTACAACGCGCGCTGGGCCCCGGTAAGAACCCTAAACTCTCTGAACTACCGCTACAAGCGGCGGGGGGCCACGGAAGAAACCCTCATCTCATTGAGCTACCGCTACAACGCGCGGTGGGCCACGGTAACAACCTTCATCTATTTGAACTACCGCTACAACGCGCGGGGTGCCACGGTAGAAACCCTCATCTCTTTGAACTACCGCTACAACGCGCGGTGGGAAACGATATGAACCCTCATCTCTTTGAACTACCACTACGACCTGCGGTGGGCCACGAAAAGAACACTTATCTCCTTGAACTACCGCTACACCGCGCGGTGGGCCAAGGTTAGAACCCTCATCTCTTTGAACTACCACTACGACCTGCGGTGGGCCACGAAAAGAACACTTATCTCCTTGAACTACCGCTACACCGCGCGGTGGGCCAAGGTTAGAACCCTCATCTCTTTCAACTATCGTCACAACTTGCGATGGGCCACTGTAAGAACCCTCATATCGTTGAACTACCGCTACAATTAGCAGTGGGCCACGAAAAGAACCCTCAGCTCTGTGAGCTACCGCTACAAATTGCGGTGGGCCACGGTAAGAACCCTCATCTCTTTCAACTACCGTCACAACTTACGTTGAGCCACTGTAAGAACCCTCATATCGTTAAACTACCGCTACAATTAGCAGTGGGCCACGAAAAGAACCCTCAGCTCTGGGAGCTACCGCAACCAATTGCGGTGGGCCACGGTAAGAGCCTTCATTTCTTTGAACTACCGCTTACAACGCGCGGTGGGCCACGGTAAGAATCCTCATCTCATTGAACTACCGCTACAACTAGCAGTGGGTCACGAAAAAAAAACTCATCTCCTTGAGCTACAGCTAGAAATTGCGGTGGGCCACGGTAGGAAACCTCATCTCTTTGAACTACCGCGACAGCACGCGGTGGGCCATGAAAACAGCCCTCATTTCTTTGAGCTACCGCTACAAATTGCAATGGGCCACGTTAAGAATCCTCATCTCTTTGAACTACCGCTACAACTAGCAGTTGGCCACGAAAAGAACCCTCATCTCATTGAGTTACTGCTACAAATTACGGTGAATCACGGTAGGAACCCTCATCTCTTTGAACTACCGCTTCAACTAGCGGTGGGCCATGGTAAGGATCCTCATCTCTTTGAACTACCGCTTCAACTTGCGGTGGGCCGCAATAGGAATCCTCATCTCCTTGAACTACCGCTACAACGTGCGGTGGGCCGCAATAGGAATCCTCATCTCCTTGAACTACCGCTACAACGTGCGGTGGGCCGCAATAGGAATCCTCATCTCCTTGAACTTCCGTCACAACTCGCGATGGGCCACAGTCAGAACCCTCATCTCTTTGAACTACCGCTATAACTTGCGGTGGGGCACGGTAAGAAACCTCATCTCTTTGAGCTACCGCTACAACTTGCGGTGGGCCACCTTAAGAGTCCTCATCTCTATGAACTACCGCTACAATTTGCTGTTGGCTTCGGTAAGAATCCTCCTCTCCTTAACTACCTCTACAACTTGCGGTGGGCCACCTTAAGAATCCTCATCTCTTTGAACTACCGCTACAACTTGCGGTATGCCACGGTAAGAATCCTCATCTCTTTGAACTACCGCAACAACGCGCAGTGGGCTTGCAATTTTATAACTGAAGTCCGGCACTCGCCTCACGCTTTGCCAACTTTAAACATTCTCCAACTTATTTCAGCAGAAAGTTTATGATGGGCAGGCAGATGGCTGCAATAAACCGCCACCTGCCTGCCGGAAAAATGACTGCATGTGACCATCTGAGACGTAATTTCAAATGTAACAACGCTGTACAACAACGCCACGGCATAACGCCGTCCAACAACCCCTGTTGTCAGCATATTCAAGCTCTGAACGCCATATAACGCTATCCAACAACGCCATACAAAAAAATCTGTTGTCTAAGCCCTAAACACATTACACCGCCATGCAACAACGCTATACAACAACGCCATACAGCAACCCCTGTTGTCAGCATACCTAAGCTCTGAACGCCATACAACGCTATACAACCACGCCTTACAACAACCCCTGCTGTCTAAGCCCTAAACACATTACACCGCCATGCAACAACGCTATACAACAACGCCATACAACAACCCCGGTTGTTAGCACACCTAAGCTCTGAACTCAAAACTATTATCGGATGTTGTTATGAAGCGCAACGACCAGTGTTTGAGCATTTGTTCTAGACGCACAACAATTTCTGAACAAGCAACGTTGACCGTTGTTCTTGGAGTGCATAGCTCAATTCCTGACAGAACATATGTTGGTGGCGACTCTGTATCTGAAACGCCACGGGACGAAAAGACATGTAGTGTCATGTTATCTTCTTACTCCACAAGAACATTTGCCTATATCCCTAAAAATGTCTGAACCAACATGTTACAAACGATTTATCTGAACCACATGCTACAGGCAATTTTTCTGAATAACGTGCTGCAAGCGATTTAACTGAACAACTTGCAGCAGATGATTTATCTGACCAACATGCTGCAAGCGATTTATCTGGACAACATGCTAAAAGCGATTTATCTGAACAGCATGCTACAGGCGATTTATCTGAGCATCATGCTACAGATTATTTATCTGAACAACATGCTGCAGATGATTTATCTGAACAACATGCTGCAAACGATATATCTGAACAACATGCTACAAACGACTTATCAGAACAACATGCTACAGGCAATTTGTCTAAACAACATGCTACAGACGATTTATCTGAACAACATGCCACAGGCGATTTATCTAAACAACATGCTACAGACGATTTATCTGAACTTGCTACAGGCAATTTTTCTGAACAACATTCTACAGACGATTTATCCGAACAACATGCTACAAGTGATTTATCTAAACAACATGCAACAGAGGATATATCTGAACAACATGCTGCAGGCGATTTATCTGTACAACATGCTACAGACGATTTATCTGAACAACATGCTGCAAACGATTTATCTGAACAATATGCTACAGGCGAATTTATCTGAACACCATGCTACAGGCGATTCATCTGTTCAACATGCTGCGAACGATTTATCTGAACAACATGCTGCAAACGATTTATCTGAACAACAAGCTACGGGCGATTTACCTGAGCAACATGCTACAATCAATTTATCTAAACAACATGCTACAGGCAATATATCGCAACAGCATGCTACCGACGATTGATCTGAACAACATGATACAGACAATTTATCTGAACAACATGCTACAGGCGACATAACGTAACATCATGCTACAGACGATTTATCTGAACAACAGGCTACAAGGTGTTTTATCTGAACAACATGCTACAAACGATTCATCTGAACAACATGCTACAGACAACTTATAAGAACAACATGCTACTGGAAATTTATCTGAACAACATGCTGCAAACGAGTTATTTGGAGAACATGCAACAGGCAAATTTATCTTAACTACATGATGCAAACGTTTTTCTGAACAACAGGCCACAGGTGATTCATCTGATCAGCATGCTACAGACGTATCATTTAAACCACCTGCTAGAGACAATTTATCTGACCAACATGCTACAGGCGATATATCGTAACAGAATGCTACAGACGACTTATCTGAACAACATGCTGTAGGTTATTTATCTGAACAATAGGCTTCAGGTGATTTATCTGAATAACAAGCTACAGACGATTAATCTGAGCAATATGCTACAAATGATTTATCTGAACAACATGATACAGACGATTTATCTGAACAACATGCTACAGGCGATTTATCTGAACCACATGCTACAGGCGATTTATCTGAACAGCATGTAACAGGCGATTTATCTGAACAACAAGATACAGACGATTTATCTGAACAACATGCTACAGGTGATTTATCTGAACCACATGCTACAGACGATTTATCTGAACAACATGTAACAGGCGATTTATCTGAACAACATTCTACAAGCGATTTATCTGAACAACATGCTGCAAACGATTATACTGAACAGCACGCTAAAGGTGATTTATCTAAACAACGTGCTACAGGCGATTTATATGAACAACATGGTACAGGCCATTTATCCGAGCAACATGTAACAGGCGATTTATCAGAACAACATGCTGCAAACTATTTATGTGAACAACATACTGAAAACGATTTATCTGAAGAACATGCTTCAGGCGGTATAGCCAAACAACATGCTGCAGGCGATACATCTGCACAACATGCCACAGACGATTTGATCCTCTTTCCAAGGTTCTCCAACTCAACTACTGCAACTCTTTTCATTAAGAAGATCTCGATAGCTAAGGACAATGTGTATGAATGGATCGAAATAAAGGATGACAATTTTACATGAACTACTCGTCGGCTGAGTGGGTAGCGCCTAGGCCTCACCAAACAATAGCTTTGCATGAACTACTCGTCGGCTGAGTGGGTAGCGCCTAGGCCCCACCAAACAATAGCTTTGCACGAACGACTCGTCGGCTGAGTGGGTAGCGCCAGACCTCACCAAACAATAGCCTTGCATGAACGACTCGTCGGCTGAGTGGGTAGCGCCTAGGCCTCACCAAACAATAGCCTTGCATGAACGACTCGTCGGCTGAGTGGGTAGCGCCCAGGCCTCACCAAACAATAGCTTTGCATGAACGACTCTTCGGCTGAGTGGGTAGCGCCTAGGCCTCACCAAACAATAGCCTTGCATGAACGCCTCGTCGGCTGAATGAGTAGCGCCTAGGCCTTACCAAATAATAGCCTTGCATGAATGACTCGTCGGCTGAGTGGGTAGCGCCCAGGCCTCACCAAACAATAGCCTTGCATGAACGACTCGTCAGCTGAGTGGGTAGCGCCTAGGAGTTACTAAACAATAGCATTGCATGAACGACTCGTCGGCTGAGTGGGTAGCACCAAGGCCTCACCAAACAATAGCCTTGCATGAACAACTCGTCGGCTGAGTGGGTAGCACCAAGGCCTCACCAAACAATAGCCTTGCATGAACAACTCGTCGGCTGAGTGGGTAGCGCCTAGGCCTCACCAAACAATAGCCTTGCATGAACGACTCGTCGGCTGAGTGGGTAGCACCTAGGCCTCACCAAACAATAGCATTGCATAAACGACTCGTCCGCTGAGTGGGTAGCACCTAGGCCTCACCAAACAATAGCCTTGCATGAACGACTCGTCGGCTGAATAGGTAGCACCTAGGCCTCACCAAACAATAGCCTTGCATGAACGACTCGTCGGCTGAGTGGGTAGCGCCTAGGCCTCACCAAACGATAGCCTTGCATTAACGACTCGTCGGCTGAGTGGGTAGCGCCCAGGCATCACCAAACAATGCCTTGCATGAACGACTCGTCGGCTGAGTGGGTGGCACCTAGGCCTCACCAAACAATAGCTTTGCATAAACGACTCGTCGGCTGAGTGGGTAGCGCCTAGGCCTCACCAAACGATAGCCTTGCATTAACGACTCGTCGGCTGAGTGGGTAGCGCCCAGGCCTCA
>SDVV010044196.1:0-10179 GCA_016164225.1 Gammarus roeselii
ATATATATTGTTGCTGGTAGGAATATGTTCCTGTCTCATTGTGGAGGGGTCGTCGGGGTGTAAGTACCCTCTGGGCAAAAAGTTCAGTACGCCTCTGGAATTTTGGTCAGGTGTGGGTGCTCTTAGCTGCTCTTTGTCTTATCAGTATTTTTTCAAGGGATGATTTGCCATAATTCTATGTTTTGAGTGTCTGTATCATTATATATTTTTGTCTGGATGATAATTCTATATATTTGTCGGTGTATTTTGTGTATGTATTCCCATCTAATTAGCGTATAATTGACTCATTCGGGGCCTGCTTGGTGGGGTTCCTAGCGGTTGGATTGGGATGCTTTGTGTCTCATGTTGGCGTATATTTATATTGTATATAATATTTATAGGAATAGTATGGTAGGTATGTTTTATAACTTGCTTTGCTGCCTTTGTGTACGTTCGGCTCTGCTTGGTATCAGCCTGATGACTGAATTTGGGCAATGTTCTGTGTTTCACATCTGTTTATTTCATATGTATGCAATATCTATAAGTAGAGTACCGCATAATAGTTTGGCAGTTGACGGGTTGATGTATATATTTCTGGGGATGCTGCAGCTTAGTTACGAGAATCTGTCTACCTCATAACGCACTATCCAGTTCTGAATCTGATTGATCGATGACACCATGTTTCCGCATGTTCTAATTGGGGGCCATTATCAAGCGTATGCAGCAAGTTCGACTCGACCTATCTTGTTTTAGATAACGATTGTTGGTTCTCGGTTGGACACCCCGCGGCGAGAGTAGCAGGTGCTTACCTAAACGATATTGAAATATTGTAAGTTATGATAATGTGTTATGTATACATAGTAATGAACGGTTGGTATAATGTTGTATTTGTATTGGTCTCTGAAACAGAACCGATATTTTTCATACAGTTACAGGAACTTAAGATACATTAGTTTCGGCCTCGTCCATCTAGCCCCTTATTTTCAGACATATTTGTTAGGTTTTTGCATCATTTTGGTGTTTTATATCTATATTACTATCTGTAACGACTAAGCTGTTAAAGTAATAGTCAAAGAAATTGGATTTCCCCCCGTTTTGAAGTGCTTTTGAGAAAAATTATATCAGATTTACATATACCTAGGATTTTAGCACAGAAATAATCCATTCGTTTAGTGTTTTCAAGTTTAATCAATCATATGTATACCATATTATTGTATAGTGCACGGTTTGAAATTTTTACTAGGGTTTGCTTTTGATACTGGGTTTCTGCTTTTCTTTGAGCATGCCATAGGAAGAAATAATCATCTATAGCAATATACTGAAGATTTTTAATTTTTTCAATTGGATTGCTTGACCGGCTGTGTGTGTTCCATATATTCCTATCATCCAGTATCGATTATAGTGCTGATATTTTGACTCTTCCGTTAGCATGCCCGTTTCCTGTCTGTGTATGGATTAGATAGCCCTGTTTCTTGTCGGTGTATCTGTTAGCTAGCCCTAGTTGTTTCATTTACCGTTGTATGTACATTTTACGTCCTACTCGATATCTTTTTTATTATAGACGTAGTCTCTTATAAGATTGAATAGGTTATAGGGTTCGACATTATTTCTAGGGCACGAGCTTATTTAGCTTACCATCGCAAAAATATTCTTCATCTGTGGCGATTCACTAGAAGTTTATAATTAAAAATATACTTCTATTGTATTTGTATCCATTGTATAGGAATATAACCTAACAAAAGGTTCGTTCGACACAGTCTTTATGCTCTACGATATTGGATCTGGCACACGTTACAGACAAACTTGGAGAAGTATTCTATCTGACGTGTATATACTATTGGTTATCTGTGTGGAAGTATTCACATCATTTATTGCATCTCTCAATTATGTGTGTAGTTCAATCGTTTGGTACCATATACATCTTAAATATGTACGTTTGTTGTAGGTTACCTCGTACTTCATTGTTTTTAGTATATTATTAGAGCATGGCAGTTAATTGGAATACAGTTTTTTTTGAGGTATACCATTTAGTAGGATTCATTGAGATATATATTTTCTCTATATGGTCTACATCATCATTCGAAATTCTGCCAGGGTATACCACGCAATCCTTATACCCTACGGTAAACTCCAGTTCTGCAGGATAATGAATGCTTTCAGTCCTGTTCTGTAAGGATTTTGTACTGTATTTAGGGTTACATAGGAATTAGATCTGGTTTTTCTTATTAGATTTTTTCAGTAACAATTCTGTTTATTTTTACTCTAGACACAGTAGCTTAATAAGGTTTAGGAAGCTTGTTAAAGATTTAAACGGGTATCGTAGAATTATTACATTATTACGCACGATCGCGATGTTTGTTTGACTGTCAGATTTTTTTGGTGGGGTTTAAATGTTAGTATACGATCTTCGTCCTGTTTCAGATCACCTTATGAGATAACGCATAGGATTATTTGTAGTAATTCTAGGGTTGGTGACCCACCAGACAACTTTTATATTGGTGTAGGAATCATCGTCTGGATGTGGTAGAAGACACCGTGTATCATAGTTAATCAATGATACATAGCCCATATGCAGATAAACTTTCTTAGATATTTTTATTGTTGTTATACTATTTTGAACGGCTTTCATAGGAATATAGCTGTATTAGGTATGAAATTGCCTAATTTCATGTAGCGTTCTTTATAAATTTACTTAATTGGAGGAAGTGGTTCAAAATATTGGTATATTTTTGCCTCTGGACATTGGATTTGGGTCATGATTCAAGTTGTCCTGGAGAGCTAGTCTGCCGGATTTGTGTAGAGTGTTGGTGCTGAAATACTTCATTAGTTTAATTTAAATCTAAGCATTAAATTTCGGTTGCATGCCTTTACTAGATGCTTATTCTCTCGTCTAACTTATATAAATGTGTGAACCGTTTATAGTTTGTGCAGTTAAAATAACTGCTTGATTCAGGTGTTGTTATGAAATTTGGTTGAAATTTTGAATATCTGTCTTATTCGAGCATTCACTATATCCATTCTAGCATTTATACTGTAGATTTGTGATGTAGTGGCCGCAGTCAACAAAATCAAGAATATAAAACACGGTTATCATAGGAATACATGTTTATTACGTATAAATTCGCCTAATTTGTTGTAGTGTTATAAAGTATTGGTATATTTTACGTATTGATATTAGATCTTGGTCCAGTTTTAGGTAGACGTGTAGAAGTAGTCAATCGGATTCGTATAAATTTTTAATGTAAAATCACTCCATTCGTACATTGTAACTTTCGCACAAGTTGGTAGCTTCCAAACCATATTATCCATGTTTTCACCTTTCCACGAGACCAAAATAATACCATCATCTGTAATATATTTACTGAAGGTTTGCAACTTTCAATAAGAATAATTCCTTTTATTTGTTACAAGGGTAAGTTGTGTATATGTTTATGAGTGTGTGTTTGTGTGTAGATTCACGTAATGTTAGGTCATGGAACGACCTTAGACTGTAGAGTTCATAACGATTGAGTAAACTTGCAAATTGATCGGTGTAGATTGTGGCTATTAAACCGTTAGCAATAAATTTACGCGTTTTCTCTATTTTGTATTCAAAATTTTACTGATACAATAAGATATTTTGTTGTAACGTTGGATTCATTGCCTGATTTGAGAGATGATCAGTGTGATGTCATGTTATATTGTTTATTGTCTAATATAGGATATCGGTATAGGTACACATAACTTGATATTTTCTTTCCCTTTTCGTGCATTATAACAAATATTCACTTAATCCACTCTAACATTTTACTTCAGATCTGTGATGTAAGAACCGCAGTCAACAAAATGTAGAATATAAATCACGCCAAAGGTCAATAATTAGGGTTTTACATATCAATGAACGACAACATAGACAATAAAATCAATTATTACAAAATGGTTGTCATTCACTACCAGATACGTTAATACCTAGTCAATCCAACCAAGCCTGCGTTGCCAATAATTAGGAATTTGCTTTCAAGTTGTGTGCTTATGCGGGGTATTTGTACATATGAAACTCTTCACTGGGAATGTTTACTTGACATATCATAATCAGTTGGAATAGACTCCTCCGTATGAATATTTCATCAATTTCTAAAAATTAGCAAGTATTTCATATTATTTTTTTCAAATTTAGCATGAATTTACATCACCTATGGTTATGTATGGTGTGAGTTTTATGAATATCTCCACTTGCAGATTTTTTTGAGTAGCATATCATTAACAGTTTAAATACACTCCTCCAATTTTAATCTGGCAAATATCCTTTTGCAGATGTTTAAATTCCACACCTTTATAGCTATCTCCATTATATGTTTGGACGAGACTCAGCTGGTATGTTCTAATAGAACTTATTCATTTAATTTGTTGCAAGGTTTTTTAATGTGGATCAGTTTCACGTCATGTTTAGTTCAAATATTTTGTCAATGTAACCAAACCAGCCCAACCAAATAATTATGTATTCATTAAAAAAGTTTTTTACATGGTTACATAGGGTATTTATTCAATAATTTATGCGTTATACGTATCAAATCAATCCCCTTTTTTACATATCAATATGATTATCACACATCATGTCGACACATACACACTTTTGTATGGATAAACGGGGTCGGTGCCGACACCATGCACACATATCTACTTCTGTAAGCAAAATATTTGATCGGCATCACGTACACATATATATACATGACATAGGGCTGAGTACAGAAGATTTGAAAACGATTGCTTCATTTAGCTGTTACATAGGATACTGTCACGGTACATAATAGTTTTCATCTGTATCAATTAACTGTAGATTTATGATGTAAGAGCCTCACGCTAACATCACGACTATGTATTTGTGCATGAGTATGTGAGTAAAAAAATATATAACAAAATGTAAAATTCTCAATTTCAACCAAATTTCAAATAATCGAGGCCTGGATTTGAATTTGAAATTTTATTACAATTTGAAATTTTTATAACATTTAGAATTTTAAATTTTGTTATACCTTTTTTAACTCATATATACGTACATACACTTGAACATACGCATGTACAAATGCATAGTCGACGTTGTGATACTGTTGAGGAAGGATACGGTATAGCTTGATTTGGCGTTATTTCAATAATAGTGGAGGAATAATGGGTGTGTACTAAATTTGCAGAAAACAAATGAAGTTGAATAAAGAAAAATCTACAAATATTTTAAGGCATCGTCTCCTAAAAAGTCACGGTCCAGTTTATAAAACTAATGAAGTTGAGTATAATATGAATAGGTAAAAGACGTTAGAGGGTGTAGTGCCAGTAGATGTTGATGAAAAATTAAGAAAACCTAGTGAGAGACCATGTGTCCGTTGGTGTGAAACTCGTGACGGAAATGAATTTCTTATAACATCCAAATAATCTACGTTTAAAAATGGGCGATATTTGCTAAACGCTATGAGTAGAGAGTGACTATGTAAATGAAAATCTAGTTGTAAGTGATATATAGAGTCGGGTGGAGAGTTTCATATGTACAACGCATAAAACAATAAATATATAACACACATAGGCATGAAAATTTTGTGTAAAAATACTCAATTCTTGAGTGAAATAGGTTAGGTTATGTTAGCTTGGGTGCGAATAACACACATATAAAGGTGATATAGATTTATGCCAATATTTAAAAATAATATGTAACCACCTATAACAATCAAACAAATGACGTAATTTACAAATGAAAATGGATTAAAATTGCTCAATCAAAATTGCAAGAGCGTATTCAAACTGCCAAATTTTTGATCAAAATGTAGCCAAGTGAAGAGATTGGATATGAATATATCATAAATCAAATAATAAATATCATACGTATGAAAGAAATCTCAAACGATAACACACAATTCTTGGTTAGGTTGACCAGTTGTTGCTTTAACAAGAGTATCATCTTATGTCACCACCAAGCTCCGACCAGAAAATTTGGAATAATAGTCTACCTATGACAAATACCGAGTTTAGAAATCAATACATGTGAGGTATAGAACAACGCTCATACAGATATCCCAGGAAAAATAAATAACGATATGAATTGCCTATAACGTTCAAACAAATGACGCTATTTACATATGAAAATACGCTAAATTTGCTCAATCAAAATTGGAAATGCGTATTCAAATTGATAATGATAGATCATGTAGAGCCAAGTGAAGAGATTTGATATGAATAAATCATAAATCACTGCAAAAAATATCTTGAATAAGCATGAAGAGTTGAATATTAAAACATGATTCTTGGTAAGGATAGGTTAGGATGGGTACGCCTTGCATAGGTACACGCACACACACACACACACACACACACACACACACACACACACACACACACACACACACACACACACGCACACACACACACGCTTACACACAAACGAATGAAAAATTGCAAACTTATAGCAGAAATGCTACACATGATGATGTTGGCGTGGGGCTCATACATCATAAATCTACCGCAATTTGTTACAGATGCTTACTATTTTGTACTGTAGCAGGTGAAAAATACAAAGCCACTATCCTATGTCAACAGCTAAGTGAAGCAATAATTTTTAAATTTTCTCTACTCAGCCTTAAGCTATGTCATAGTATATGTGTGTGTACATGATGCCGATCATATCTTTTGTTTACAAAAGTAGACATGCGTACATGGTGTCGACACCACTCCCGTATATGCATACAAAAGTGTATATGTCTACATAGTTTGTGATTTTTAAGAATATATGTGAAAAAATATAGAGCAAAGCTGAGTGATTTGATATGCATAACGCATAAATTAATGAATAAATACCATATATAACCATGAAAAAAAATTGTATAATGACTGCATAATTACTTGGATGGGTTGGTTAGGTTACATTGACTAGATATTTGACCATAACATGACGTGAAACTGATCCACATTAGAAAACCTTGCAACAAATGAAGTGAACAAGTTCTATTGGAACCTATCTGCTTAATATCGTCCAGCATATAAAGTTGTGGAATTTGAACATCTACAGAAGGATATTTGCCAGGTTAAAATTTTAGGAGTGTATTCAAACTGTTAATGACATGTTAAGCAAAAAAAATCCAAGTGGAGAGATTCTAATATATCACAACCACACAGAACCATAGGTGATGGAGATTCGTGCCGCATATGAACAAAATAATATGAATTACTGATGACCTTAAAAATTGATGAAATTCACTAATGAAAAAGAAGTGATATTTGCTAGATAATAACTGGAGGAGTCTATTCAAACTGTCAATGATATGTTAAATGAACAGTACCAGTGGAGAGGTTCATATGTATCAATACCATACTAAATTATTGGCAAAGTTGTCATGATTAGATTGACTAGGTATTAGCGTATCCGGTAAAGTATGACAACCATATTGTAATCACTGATTTTCTTGTCAATGTTGTCGTACATTGAAATGTGAAACCCTAATTATGTACCCTGGGCGTGATTTATGGTCTAGATTTTGTTGACTGCGGTCATTACATCACAGATCTAAAGTAAAATGCTAGAGTGGACGAAGTGTATATTTGTTATATTGCACGAAAATGGTAGCATGGTAAAAAATTTTTTTTTTGTAATAGTAAAAAGTTGAATACATAATAAAAAAACGTGTGACTTCATTGCTAACGGTTCAACAGCTACAACCATCACTGATAAATGCGCAAGCTTACACAATCGTTATAACCTTTACAGTCTATTAACGTTCCAAACCTACCATTACGTGAAACTACACACACGCACACACTCAAACTCATATGAACAAATTACCCTTAACACAAATAAAATTAATTATTCTTATCGAAGGTAGCAAACATTCAGTAAATATGCTACAGATGATGGTAATTTTTTAGTCACATGGAAAGGTGGAAAGAAGACTAATATAGTTTGGCAGCAACCAACTTGTGCGATCCAATATACATAATTGAGAGTTAAAATGTACGAATGGAGTGTTTTTTACATTAACAATTAATACAAATCCGATTAACTATTTCTAGAAGTCTACCTAAAACATGACCGATATCAATTATCATGACGTAAAATATACCAATATTTTCTAGCACTACAACAAATTAGGCAAATTCATACATGATAATCATGTATTCATATGATTACCGTGATTTATATTCTATACATTGTTGACTGCGGCAATTTTATCACAAGTCTAAAGTAAAAATGCTAGTGTGGATATAGTCAGTGCTCGAATGAGTCAGATATTCTAAATTTCAACGAAATCTCATAACAGCACCTGAATCAAGCAACTATTGTAACTGTACAAACTGTAAACGGTTACCACACATTTATAGAAATAAGACTTGAGAGAATAAGCATTAGTGAAGACATGCCACCGAAATATAAAATTGAGATTTACATTAAACTAATATAGTATTTTAACACTAACACTCTACACAAATTCGGCAGACTAGTTCTCCAAAACAACATGAAACATGACCCAAATCCAATGTCAGGAGGTAAAAACACTAATATTTTGTACCACTACATCCAATTAAGTGAATTTGTAAAGAACGCTACATGAAATTGGGCGACTTTATACCTAATGCAGCTATATTCCTATGAAAGCCGTTTAACATAATATGACAGCAATACAAATTTTTAAGTAAGTTTCTCTACATATGGTCTTAGTAACATTTATTATCTATGTTATTCGGTGTCTCCTACCCGACCCAGATAATAAATCTCACATCAATATGGAAAATTTAATGGTAAATCAATACATGATGCCGATAAATATTACCAATCTTTTAATTACTAGAAATAATCCTATAATTTATCTCCTAAAGTGATCTGAAACAGGACGAAGAACGTTTGCTAACATATAAGCCGCGCCAAAAAATATCTGACAGTCAAATAAACACCGCGATCGTGTGTAATAATGTAATAACATTACAGTATCTGTTTAAATCTGCAACAAATTTTCTAAACCTTATTAAGATACTATGTCTACAGTAAAAAATAAAAAGGAATGCCCTGAAAAAATCTAATAGGGGAAACCATATCTAATTCCTATATAACCCTAAATACCGAACAAAATCCTTACATTACAGGACTAAAAACTTTCATTTTCCTGCACAAATGGAGTTTACCGTAGAGTATAAGGAATGCGTGGAATACCCAGGCTGAACTTCGAAGACGATGTAGACCCCATAAAAAAATATATAATTTAATGAATCCTACTAAATGGTATATCTACAAAAAACTGCATTCCAATTAACTACCATACTCTAATAATATACTAAAAACCATGAAGTACGAGGTAACCTACAACAAACGTACATATTTAAGGTGAATATGGTACCAAACGATTGAACTACATATATAATTGAGAGATGCAATAAATGATGTGGAATACTTCTACACAAATAACCAATAGTATATACACGTCAGAAAGAATACTTCTCCAAGATAGTCTGTAACGTGTGCCAGATCCAATATCTTCGAGCATAAAGACTGTGTGGAACAAACATTTTGTTAGGTTATATTCTTATACAAAGAATACAAATACAATAAAAGTATATTTTAGATTATAAGATTCGAGTGAATCGTCACATATCACGAATATTTTTGTGATGGTAAGCTAAATAAGTTCGTGCCCTAGAAATAATGTCGAACACTATAACCTATTCAATCTTATAAGAGACTACGTCTATAATGAAAAAGATATCGAGTAGGACGTAAAATGTACATACAACGGTAAATGAAACAACTAGGGCTAGCTAACAAATACACCGACAAGAAACAGGGCTATCTAATACATACACCGTCAGGAAACGGGCGTGCTAACGGAAGAGTCAATGCATCAGCACTATAATTGATATTGGATGATAAGAATATATGGGGTACACACAGCCGGTCAAGTAATCCAGTTGAAAAAATACAAATCTTCAGTATATTGCTATAAATGATTATTTTTTCCAAAGGCATGCTCAAAGAAAAGCAGAACCCCTATATCAGAAGCAAACCCTAGTGGAAATTTCAAATTGTGCAGTATTCATATGTTTGATTAAACCTAAAAACACTAAACGAAGGATTATTTCTACTCCAATAACCTAAGTATATATAAATCTGATATAATTTTTATCAAAGGCACTTCAGAACGGGGCAACTCAAAATTTCTTTAATAATAGCTTCCACGGCTTAATTGTATCAGA
>SDVV010044197.1:0-10179 GCA_016164225.1 Gammarus roeselii
AGGAAGGCTGGGCACGAGAAGGTGTGGTTTCGATATTGAGTGATCGCTTTGCTAGTAGCGTTACCGAGTGGAAGCAGGTGTTCTCAAAATTGATGAGGGTATAAGTTAAGTGGTGCGTAGAAAGGTGGGTATTTGTGAGTGCTTACGGACCTGGTAGCATGAGGAGTGAAGAGGAGAGGAAGCAATTCTGGACTCACCTGAATGAGTGTATTGAGAGTTTTGGAGGTCATTTTAATGTAGTTGTACTGGTAAAGAATGTGTTGGGAAAATATGGCGTTCCCGGTAGAAATGACAGTGGAGAAAACCTGATAGGTCTGAGAGGTCGTCGGGGACAGTATGTTCAAGAAGCGAGATATGCACAAGTATACATGGGTAAGGATGGCCCATGGTGCAATGGTGGAAAGAGCACTGATGGATTGAGAGTGGTGGGGATGCTGTTGGATATGTTAGTGTTGAGAGGGGAGGGTGGAGGAGTGTCTGACCGTCTGCTGGTGGAAGGTAGATTAGGAGTGGAGCAGAAGTAGAAGAGCAACAATAGAGTGGGAGGAGGAAGAAAGTTGGTGAAAGTGAGTGGACTGAATGAGGGAAGTAGAGCCGAGGAGTTCCAGCAGGCGTTGAGGGAAGAATATAACAATGTGAGAGGACAGGACCTGAGAGATGTGGAGGAAGAATGGAAGGCGTTAAGGGATGCATTGCTGAGATGTGCGAAGAAGGTGTGTGCTGCGCGCGTTGTAGTAGAGTATATAGGTGCAAATATGCCCTGGAAATAGGCGGTGCAAATATGCCCTGGTAATAGGCGGTGCAAATATGCCCTGGAAATAGGCGGTGCAAATATGCCCTGAAAATCGACGGTGCAAATATGCCCTGGAAATAGGCGGTTCAAATATGCCCTGTAAATATGAGGTGCAAATATGCCCTTTAAATAGACATGCAAATATGCCCTGGAAAAAGGCGATGCGAATATGCCCTGGAGATAGGGACTACATATATGCTTTGTGAAGGAAATAGATATAGGATGACTAGATTTTTGAACCTATATTCGAATGTAATTGTTATGAAGTATGTTATTTGTTAATGTGTCCGACTCAGGCGCTGTATATCTTGGACGTTGTAGTTATATGTTATGGCAATTACTCTTGTGGTCAAATGAGTTACTGATGGTACATAGAGACTGCCCGGGACGGGTGGGGATGAAGGGAGGGGTTGACCGGAGTTTGGCGGTGTCAAAAACGCAAGTAGAAGCGATTGCTATAGTTCAACTGCAAGTGGTAATTAGCTATGACAATAGGCGATTTTATCTCTGGATGTGCGGTCACCCAAAGATTAGTTTTTTCCATACGGGAATATTTCAGTTTCCTTACGGTATCTGGTTGCTTTCATTTACGATTGCTTACGTACGGATTATTTAGATGTACGGTTTTAGGTCTTGTCGATGCTGTATATTACTGTTTTGGAATATTTCGCACGATATATATTACTATGTTTGTTATTGAATGACTCAGTTGAATAGAAGACATTGCTTATACATGATATTTTATATTGTACGAATGATAATATTGATTAAATCCACTCGCTTTGTCGCATTTAATGTATATATTTTCATATATTCGTCAGGATCCAATATTAGGAAACAAACAGTTGCAGATACGTTCACGTAGTTTTCTCAGATGAATTTTTCTGTAGACAATGAAACAAAGTTCATTTAGACATATATATTAATGGAATAAAATACACATTTAGGTGAAATTTTTTAGAGGTTTTGACACAACGTTAACGCATGTTCGAAAAACCATACTACAGGTGAACAATCAATTATGGTCAATTATATATATATTTGTTTTACATAGAATCATTTACATTGTTTTTTTATGAGTTCCGCTGCAGTTCTTTCCAATGCATATTTTTCAATGCCTATTTAGGTGGACAATGAGACGAGTTTATTATTCTAATTTTTATATTTATATATACATACAGCATACAAGGATTATTTACATTTTTATGATCATTTAGAGGATAAAACCTGTTGAGGTACACGTACTTTCATCATTAGGTCGGTCTACTACTTACGCCAAAGACGGTCTCACCCGGCTTGCGTCTCTTCCATGTTAAGTCCATTTATTCATCGATCTCATTAGTTGAGGCACATCGCTTCCGCTTTTTAGTGACGGTAGGTTTATTTACAATATATTTTTTGAGAATGTCCGGGTGGCCATAAGCAAGAGTTGTGCAAGCGTCGAAATAGTAACGCTTATTCTCAAATTTACTGAGGCAGTTTTTGATAGTGCGTACAGTTTGGAGTTGCCATGCTTGCGCACGAATGTTGTGTATTGTCTCAAAGTGTGTGTAAGTTTTCTGGTTATGTATATCTGTGCATTGTTCATGTTTGATTTCGGCTTGTGTCTGGTAATTGACACCTTTAGCAGCCGATTTGTTGCGTCGGACACTTGGGTTGTAAGCAATGATTTTACACGGGTTGTCATCAGCTGTTTCGCTTTTCAGTACTCCTAGCTGTCCTTTCTTGGATTCATCGAACATGGGGTGATTTTTGGGATAGTAGGAGAAGTTCATGCATTCAGCCAGGGGTGCTTGGCGCATTTCCGTTTCAATGTCGGCCACGCCTTTGAACTGGATCAGCAACGAGTCAGTGTCTGAGTAGATGAGGGAGAAGTCATCACCGTAGCATGGATTTAGTGTGTCAAAGAAGAAGCTGTAGACTTTTGCGTATGCTTTTTCAAGCACAAAGAATCCAACTTGGAGTGGATGAACCATTCGGATATTTTTTTTGCTTGAGGATCATGATGACTGTTTCGGGGCCGATGGCGTGAATTCTAAATCAAGTGTTTATAATATCCTAAAACTCAAAGGTTAAGCGATGAAATTGCATACATTGCGTTGGTTGGAGGTAACATCGAAATTGTTGAATTCGGTAGGAGAATATATTCCAAGGGTTGCAAGGCTATTCATAAACCTATCTCGCGGTAAATGCTGTATATGTGTGACAGAATGGTGAGATATAAAACAGTCCGATGAGAAAAAATATTCAGTCAATTTTGGGATTCTGTTGTGGAAGGATGGGTTATAGCTTGAGTCCTCGATTGTTCGAAAGAATTAGGGTGATGGGGGTCAGTAAACTTTGCCAGAAAGAAATAAAATTGAATAAACATAAATCCACGAGTAACGTGTGGAGACATTTGAAACGCAGTCATCGTGAAGACTATGAAAAAATTATTGGAAAGAAAAAAGACAGATCTATTGTGCAAGTCGTCAAAGGATGAAGTGACAGGAGATATTGAAGAAAAAATGTGGTAGATCTAGTATGAGATGAAGTGGTCCGTTTGTATGATGATGTAAACAAATATGAATTACTTGTAACTTTCAATCCATCTAAGATGGAAAAATCTGACCTCTCTGGTAACATATATGAGTCGAGATTGATTGCGAAAAAGAAATAATTCGGTGTATGTTATCAAACTGAAAAGGTTAGATCAAAATGTAGAGTCAAGTGAAGATTTTTGTTATACATTGTATAAAACAGTGACTGAATATCATACATAAGTTAGGTTACGCTAGGTTTTTGATGATTTACTAGATCAGAATTGGATGTGTGTATCAAATCTGCAAAGGAGGGAACAAAATGTAGAGATAAGTGGAGATATTTGTTATGCATCGTATAATACATTGACTGAAAACCGTACATAAGTTAGGTTTGGTTAGGATAGCATGATTACTTCTTGTAACAAGACATACCATGAAGCTGATGCAAATAAAATATCTTGTATCAGTAGCAAAGATGTTGTTCTATGGGTGAGGTTAGGTTGGGTAGGTATTAATGTAACTGGCAGTGTATAGTAACCCTTTTGAAAAAAATGTATGTAAATGCCTACCTGGTGTCGACACTGTTACGCTATCGACCCTGTATATATGCATTGTGTCGACACAAGTGTCGACACATGCGCCGACACAGTGACGCTAACGACCCTGTGTATATGCATGTAAACAAAGTATATAAAAAAATGGACTCATATCTGTACTCATTAAGATAACGGTCCGCTTTCAGGGAAGAAAGATGTCGCCCAGTATGATATAGAAGTATTTAACCAGAAAGGAGGACACCGGGGTATGTGTTATTTGCAATGCGGAGATAAAATTAGGCAAATCAAGCTCCACAATCGAGTTTTGGCGCCATCTCAGAGGACAGCATTGTCTTGAATATGATAATCTTAAAAATGAACGAGGAAATATAAGCTCTAAGGATGCAATGGGCGCATTGAGAGAACATAATAAACCGAACTTGGGTTTCCAATCTAATGTTATAGACGACGCTCAACAGGGTGCAGGTAGTAAAGAAAGTGTGATGCCGGTATCAACCAAACGTGGAATGTATAAAGATTGGGTGAAATAGGGGGAGTATACCGAAACCTCAGCCGAAATTGAAAATAATGACAATAAGGGGAAAACGTGAGATACTTTCAGTGGCATGGATATTAGTGACAGTGATACCGAGGATATGTCCTGTGAAGAAAAACCTACAAACGTTGAAGGAAACCGAAAAATAAAATGAGGTAATGTAAGTTTGACAAGTTTATGAAGTGAAAAATTGCATAATAAAATCAGATGTATTTACGATTTTGTTTCAAAATTATTGGTAATGAAACATGAGGCGAGAGAATCATGTCTCAAACGTTTGAGTGCTAGGAGAATTACGTATATTTCGGAAATCTGCGGGAACATAATTAATGGTAATGTGGGCAATAGCAAGAAGAAACCTGAAACGACTCGATATCATAAACATGTACAAGTAATTGAAAAATTAGCGTCCATAAAAATCTCGCTGAAGACTATATACAAAGTTTTGGTTACATGGATAGGATTGCAAATGCTGCATACACTTCTCCCAAAGGTCGACGTTTATCTAAAATGTGTTCTAAGGGCGTTAGTCTAGAACACCAATAGATCGAAGAAAAAAAAACATACCTTGATGATAAATCATACACCGATATGACGAGTCGACAGCTTCAGGTTTATGAATAAATATACATCAATGATGAAGGACCCACCGAGTGGCACTGTAACCAAGGATCAAGATAACACAAGAGAGGGAGGTCGAAGTCATTACTTATGTTTTGCCGAGATGGTCACGTCGGATTTCGGTGTGAAAAAGTTATGTTCTCGTATAAATGATATTCCATGTTTATAAATGTATATATATAGGTAAAAATAAAATGTGTCAAAATCTATTATCAATAAAAATATTATATCTGATAAATCTTTGTTTGCAATATCCTAAATTTAACTCGAAAGAACTAGCATTGAAAATGCACTGAAACGCCTCTGCCTGACGTTGAAAATGTGATAGACATTAGGCTAATCGAAGATGTACACAGGTATCTAAGCTATCGAAGATATATATCTCATCGGGTGGAGGGTAGCCAAAAGCGTAAATGCTCTAGAACCCATCCATCCAGTGAATCGTCTTCTAAACGTTAAGGTATTCATTTACATGCTGCCAACCCGCACCTAAAAAACTGCTACGCCATCGGCCCCGAAACAGTCACCATGATCCTCAAGCAAACAAAATATCCGAATGATTCATCCACTCCAAGTTGGATTCTTCGTGCTTGAAAAAGCAAAAACAAAAGTCTACAGCCTCTTCTATGACGTACTGAAGCCACGCTACGATGATAACGTCTCGCTCATCTACTCGAACACTGACTCGTTGCTGATCCAGTTCAAAAGCGTGGCCGACATTGAAGCGGAAATGCGCCAAGCACCCCTGGCTGAATGCATGGACTTCTCCAACTATCTCAAAAATCGCCCCTGTTCTATGAATCAAAGAAAGGACAGCTAGGACTACTGAAAGCGAAACAGCTTATGACAACCCATGTGAAATAATCTGCTTACATTCCAAGTGTTACAGCATGTTGCTTGAGTCCGACGCAACGAATCGGCTGATAAAGGTGTCAATTACCAGACACAAGCTGAAATCAAACATGAACAATACAGAGATATACATAACCAGAAAAAATACACACACTATGAGACAATACACAACATTCGTGCGCAAGCATGCCAACTCCAAACTGTACGCACTATCAAAAACTGCCTCAGTAAATTTGAGAATAAGAGCTACTATCTCGACGCATGCACAACTCTTGCCCATGGCCACCCGGACATTCCCAAAAAATCCATTGAAAATAAACCTACCGTCACTTAATAGAGGAAGCGATGTGCCTTAACTAATGAAATCGATGGAGAAATGTATATAACATGAAAGAGACGGAAGCCGGGTGAGACCGTCCTTGGCGTATGTAGTCGGTTTAATGATGAAAGTACGTGTACCTCAACAGGTTTTATCCTCTAAATGGTCATAAAAATGTAAATAATCCTTGTATGCTGTTATGTATATAGAAGTATAAAAATTGTAATAATAAACTCGTCGAATTGTCCACCTAAATAGTAAATGAAAAATATGCATTGGTAAGAACTGTAACGGAACCCATAAAAAAACAATGTAAATGATTTTATGTAAAACAAATAAATATGTATAATTGACCATGATTGATTGCCCACCTGTAATATGTTTTTTCGAACATGCGTGAATGTTGTATCAAAAACCCTAAAATTGCTTACCTAAATGTGTTTTATATTCCATTAATGTATATGTATAAATAAACATTGTTTCATTGTCTACAGAAAAACTCATCTGAAAAACTACGTGAACGTATCTGCAACTGTTTGTTTCTTAACATTGGATCCTGACGAATCTAGGAAAATATATACATAAAATGCAACAAAGCGAGTGAATTTAATCAATAATATCGTTCGTACAATATAAAATATCATGTATAACCAATGGCTTCTATTCAACTGAGTCATTCAATAACAAACATAGTAATATATATCATGCCATCCTACCGTGCGAAACATTCCAAAACAATCATATACAGCATCGACAAGACCTAATAACGTACATCTATATAATCCGTACGTAAGCAATCGTAAATGAAAGCAACCAGATACCGTAAGGAAACTGAAATATTCCCGTATGGAAAAACTAATCTTTGAGTAATCGCCCATCCAGAGATAAAATCGCTAATTGTCATAGCTAATTACCACTTGCGGTTGAACTATAGCAATCGCTTCTTCTTGCGTTTTGGAAAACCGCCTGACTCCGGTCAACCCCTCCCCTCATCCCCACCCGTCCTGGACAGTCTCTATGTACCATCAGTAACTCTTTTGACCACAAGAGTAATTGTCATAACATATAACTACAACGTCCAAGATATACAGCGCCTGAGTCGGACACATTAACAAATAACATACTTCATAACAATTGCATTCGATAATAGGTTCAAAGATCTAGTCATCCTATATCTAATTCCTTCACAAAGCATTTCTGTAGTCCCTATCTCCAGGGCATATTCGCATCGCCTATTTTGAGGGCATATACGCACCGCCTATTTCCAATGCATATTTGCACCGCCTATTTCCAGGACATATTTGCACCGCCTAATTCCAGGGCATATTTGCACCGCCTATTTCCAGGGCATATTTGCACCGCCTATTTCCTGGGCATATTTGCACCGCCTATTTCCAGGTCATATTTGCACCGCCTATTTCCAGGGCATATTTGCTCCTATATCCTCTACTCGCCGTGTGGGCGGGTGCAGAAGGAAAGGTTGCTAGTGGTGGAATGAGGAGGTCAAACTGGCGGTGGCACGGATAAGAGGAGCGTTTGAGGAGTGGTTGCAGGTGAAGTCGGCGGTGGCTTAGGAAAGATACAAAGGACTAGCGAGGTGAAGCAAGTGGCGTGGAGAGCCAAAAAGGACGCTGATTCCGGTTGGGGCAGACGGTTGTGCCAGAATTTTGAGAAGAACAAATAGATGTTCTGGAAAGAGGTGAAGAGGGTGAGAAAGGGAGAGTGCGGGAAGGAGGAAGTGGCGATAGATGAAAAGGACCAGTAGTTGTTGGAAATGGTGATGTACGGAAGAGGTGGGCCGAGTATTTTGATGAGTTGATGAATGTCGAGGATAACAGAAAGGCTGACATTGTTGCTGTGGGTGATGGTGAACGGATGCCAGTTTTGGGAGAAAGACTTGGGGCTTACATTACCAGGGAAGAGGTGCAGGAGGCAATACACGTGATGAAAGCGGGGAAAGCCCTTTTTTGGATGGCGTTGCGACCGAGTGACTAAAGAAGGGTGGAGTATGGATTGTCGAATGGTTGTTGAGGTTACTGAACTTGTGTTTTATGGCAGGCGTGGTACCGATTGAGTGGCGCAGTGCCTAAATTTTTCCGCTATTTGAAGTCAGAGGAGATAAAAAGAATGCTGCAACTCGAGAGCTATCAGTCTGTTATGTGTGGTTGGTGAGTTGTACGGAAGAGTGCTGATCAAAAGGATTAGAGACTGTATGGACTGCGCAATTGTAGAGGAATAGTGTCACTTTAGGAGGGGTAGAGGTTGTGCCGATCAGATTTTTTCAGTGAGACAGGTCTGTGAGAAGTACTTTGCCAAAGGAAAGGATGTGTTCTGTGCCTTCATGGATCTGGAAAAGGCATATGACAGGATTGACAGGGAAGCGCTGTGAAGGGTGGTGTTGCGTTGAAAGCGGTGCAGAGTTTCTATGTTGACAGCCGAGCATGTGTCAGAGTGGGAAGCGAAATGATTGATTGGTTCACAGTGAAAGTGCGACAGAGACAAGGCTGCGTGATGTCTCCCTGGCTTTTCAACCTCTACATGGATGAAGTGGTTAGGGAGGTGAACGCGAGTGTGCTGGGTCATGACTTGGAACTGTTGGAAGCGAATGGACGGAGTTTGCAGTTGAGCCAGTTGCTATTTGTTGATGATTCGGCCCTGGTTGCGGATTCAGAGGAGAAGCTATGTAGGCTAGTGTCTGAGTTTGGTAGAGTGTGTGAGAGGAGGAAGCTTCGAGTGAACGTGGGTAATGAGATGCTCAAGGACTGTCGATGCGAGAAAAAATTTGTGTCACTTTAAATGAAGAGCTCTTGAAGGAAGTTCAGTGTTTTTAAGTACCTGGGCTCCCATGTGGAGATAACTGAGCTAGTGGAAACTGAAGTGAAGGCGCGAGTGAAGGAGTGGTGTAAAGTGTTGGGTGCACTGCAAGGTGTAATGAGCTGTAGGACGTTGGGGATGGAAGCAGAGAGAAGGCTGTATGTGGGTGTTGTTGTCCCAACTGTGCTCTACGGAGCTGAGACATGGGTGGTGAGAGCAGAGGAGAGAAGAAGGTTGAATGTTTTCGAGATGAAATGTTTGAGGAGCATGACTGGAGTAACGCTGAGCGACCGGATCACCAACGACGTGATTCGAATCAGAACAGGGATGGTGAAGAAGTTGGAGGACAGAGTGAATACGCGCGTTCTGAGATGATTCGGGCACATGGAGAGGATGGATGTAGAAAGATTGGCGAAAAAGGGCGATGAAAGCGGAGGCCTAGAGGAAGACCGAAGTTTGGGTGGATGGATAATGTGAAGCAGTCGTTAGGAAAGAGAGACATGAATGTGGAGGTGGCGAGAGAGCGTGCAATGAACAGGCGTGAGTAAAGAATGGTTGTGAATTTATGATTTTGACGATGCTCTGATGTACTTGTCGGGATGGTCGTGGGTGGGTGAAGCCCGGCGATTATGACGTCGCTGGGCTAAACCAGTGAAAACTGTCGGACCCTGCTGCTGACAACGGATCCTCGAACTGCAATCTCGAACCCAGAGTCTATGTTGCGGGCGCACCGGCCGGACCCTTTAGCACAAAAGGGCTAAGTAGTATGAGTGCGAGCGTATGAGGGTGTGAGGTGCGCCTTGCTGTCGGCCACCCCCCTTTCTGAGGGATGCGGCCATGTGTCTGTATCTGTATCTGTTTATATATATATATATATGTGTGTGATTAAAAAAAACATTAACATATCATATAAATTAAATGTTCATAACACGAGAATACTCACAAATACAATCGAAATCTGGGGAGCCGAATGCCCACCCGTCCTGCCGCCGCGCCAAAATCTGCCGCTGTTTTAGGTGATGTAAGATAACTTATAGGAGAATGTGCACGTTACTCCAGAGTATTTTTCCGGTATTATTCCGTCTATTTTACTTAGAGTTAGAAAGATACCTAGATGTCAGCTGTGCTATAGTATTTGAATAGTTAATATGTATGTACATGGATAT
>SDVV010044198.1:0-10179 GCA_016164225.1 Gammarus roeselii
CTCTTTGACTGCAAGAATCATGAGTGTACAGAGAGTCGAACAAAGGGAACTGCTCTCTTTGACTGCAAGAATTATGAGTGTACAGAGAGTCGAACAAAGGGAACTACGCTCTTTGACTGCAAGAATCATGAGTGTACAGAGGGTCGAACAAAGGGATCTACGCTCTTTGACTGCAATAATCATGAGTGTACAGAGAGTCGAACAAAGGGAACTACTCTCTTTGACTGCAAGAATTATGAGTGTACAGAGAGTCGAACAAAGGGAACTACGCTCTTTGACTGCAAGAATCATGAGTGTACAGAGAGTCGAACAAAGGGAACTACTCTCTTTGGCTGCAAGAGCTAGAACGCCGACTGCTATGGGAAGCAGATATGGTGTAATAGAAATGCGAATTGTTTAATAATGTTTTTTGTAAACAAACATATATTATGGTCTACAATGAAAAAAATGAACGATCGCAACTGCCTACAATATTGCTCATAATAAACAAGATTAAATCAATAACATCCCCAGATCCCCAATAACGACGTCATTGCTGCGACTGTTCGCGACGAAAATGGGATTTATTTAGACTGGGTGCATCGCCAAAACGATCATTGGAGTGACTAATAGGGAACATGATCGAACAACCGCGAAAACAACACGGCTTTTATATCAACTTGGGAGCGACATCATCTTGACAGGCTTTTGAACACGGAAAATAATGAGGTGTGACACATAATTTCACGAATTAAAATAGCGGACAGGGATAAGATCAGGAAAAAATATAATTTTTTCTCACAGGCAAGACTCATGGTAATAAGTTATGGAGGCTCTCTGGGACGAACGTATTAGGAGGCAGTCATAATTAGCAGGTGATCGGCTTTCTTGATATGGAAGGAGAGGCGAGGGAAGAAAAGAAGAGAAGTTGGCGATGAGGAGGGAATAATTCCGTGTCCGTGAGACGATGCGAAAGGCTTTCTATTGATGAGCATTAAGCCTTCCATGAAGAATCAGGGATCAACAGAGGCAAGCTCTCTTTATAAACACCAAACAGCGCAGAAACACAATTTCGACGCACGAATGGAAACGCTGCGCGTCGATTGTCTTTCGTAAACCAGAAGTCTCTTAGCTGAGACAAACTCTAGGTCACTAATTGAACCATAGCTAATAGTGTTTAATAAAAAATTAGGAAATAAATGCAAAACAATGTTTAAAATTCAATTATTGTAATAGTACTTGGTTGGGCATTGCGGGGTGTTATGATCATTGGGACTTTCAAGTTATGATCTATGAAAGATAGGGGTAAACTACTATTGCACTGCGAAGAGTAACTCTTGCGGAAATTATTTACATTTCTGTCTTTATTCATTTGAAAAAAGAAGATATCTTCATGAAAATTACTATCGTTAGCAGACAGAAAATTAACGTGACTGATAATAAATTTGTATATTGTGGTTATCAACGGAAAAATTCATTCATAAGGTTTGAATTGGTGAAATAATTCTTTCAATAAAGCAGACGTATGCTTAATCGAATTATATGCTATTATGGCCTAATAACCGGGTTTGAATTATACTATTACAAGGGTGATGAAAATATTACAGTTTGAAATTACATTGATTTGGTTCCGAATTTTAGCACGGCAGATATAATCAGTCATTTTTTTCATTTCCTGATGTAGTATATTGGTACACAACAGATGTCCATTGAAAGCTGGGGGTTCTAGGTTCGAGAGCAAAATCGTAGATGAGATGGGACCGCGTCAAAACGGTAGGATATGTTGAAAATAAGAGCACGTCTCTTTCCGGAGCATTTCACAAGCAGAAAGCTGACAAAATAACTTTCAAGAACACAATAACCAATAAAATCTAACGACCAATCATTGGACCAAATTCAGAAAGCAAGGGCTGCAATTTTAAATCCGATTACAGTCTTATACGCAGGGCAAACACCACTGGGCATACGAAGTAAGATAGGCAGACGTTGATTCCACCCTCAAGTTTTTTTACTTCTACACCTCCATTTTTTTTTCATTATTAGTTGCTTTAGACCAGTCGGAATGTGAAACTCTATCAATACTCTATCAATGAACAGTCATGGTGTTTTTAAAATATACGGGGGTGTAAGGGAACAAAACATTTGTGATAATCTGCGTGTGGGTGCTTACTTAGTCCGCCACAATGAAGATATTATACTACTCGAGAAAGATAAGCAGAGACACGAGGTGTTTAGGGAGGATTGTGTAGTTCATGTTGTCACACGGCTCTGCAGCTGCTGGTCTGATGGCTAACGGAAGGGTAACTCCATCTCGGTGTGAAATTTGTCGTTAACTAGGTAAATAAATGTCGAGACTTGCAGAAGACAAATAAATGTATTTAGACCCCCACTCTGAATTGTCCCAAAACGGAAAAAAATATTATAAATTTCGTTAGTTTGTATCCACTATTTCACACGAGCTCGTTTCTGTAATTCTAGAAGCCATAATTACAATGAGGTTAGCGGATTTTTTTACAAATATTATCTAACTTTTTCACCACAGCTTAACTTATTGAAGCATTTCTGACAGAGGGTATTTCAACTACATGCAGTCCGTAAAATGGGGTTTCTTACATGTCTGAAGAACTAATACTAATGCCAGTTCCAAACTATAAATATTACAAGAAACTTTTTAAAATGAGGCATTTGCACTTCTCTGTTGTAATTAATCGGGAATTGTATTTCGGCCTTGAAATGGCCACCCTCATTTTGAGAGGTTCTGGAGTGGTTTTGGGTGTCGATCGCCCATCTCTCAAAGATTGGCAATGATCACTCGGGTGAAAAAGCTTGGATAATACTTATCAATGCCTAATCCCTATGCCGTAAACAGTAACAAATTTCCCGAAACAAAGTGTTGCAGAAGTAGTTTTCGCTTGCACTGAAATGATTCATTGCACTCTCCACTGACTAAAATCTTGAACGCCCATTTTATCGGTCTAAATTTCTTGCTTCTATTACAATGTACAAATTAGAAATTTAAGATAAATTTGTGTCGTCAATATTGGAAAATGGCAGACAATACAGTAAAATGAATGCTAGAATACGACATATCATATTTTTCAGGTAATTCTTCGTGGCTCATAATAGGTTTGAAAAATAAAAACTTGCGGATATACTGCAGTTATGACATGAAAGGAAATTGTGGAAACTCGGGATGTGGAATTTATTTTCAGCTATTTTTTTGTCTACATAATATAAGAGAAATATCATGATGATTATTTTGACAGCGACATGACGGCTTAGACGCAGAAAGCTTCACCTCTCAATATGTGCGATGTGCGAACTGTTATGAAACGGATAACAAATATACGATGTACATTGGATTGAAATGCATTTCCACAAACCCACTCTATTACTATTTCAAAATCAACAGCAACTACCAATCCTGACACCAAATTATCTAACATTACAGCACACCTCTCCGCTCGCAGCAACAACGAAGTTAGCCTTGTGGCAGCCTCTGTTCTGCACACACACTCTAGTGAAGTCCTTGAATAATCCTACCCAGCTTATCTTGCAACTCAATTTGCATTCTGATGGCCCGTGCGAGAAGGTATCATGGCATGGGAATACCGTGCTATAATGATGTTGCTAAGCCACAAGCATGGGATGGTTTCACGACCAATTAAATCCTGCGACAGCTTCTTGGGACTGCTGGAGACTTGGACGGGAAGGAAGGCTCTTTATTGGTTTCTGATCTTGCTTACTGCTTGTTACATCAGTTCATCGGTTGTTATGGAAGGCCGTAAACACATGTGTCATTTTTCTAGCAGCAAAATATTAGGAATCGTTACAAAAAGTGCATAAAAATGACATATCCTTATCTTGGATGTGACTCAGGCGATGATCTAGTACTTGATAATTTTGTCTATTTGACATTCGTGTTTGTCTTTCTGAAATTATTTGCTTTTCACAGGAATTAGTTGTTTGTAGAAAAATATATGTTATGTATGTATCAGACTCATTGATAAATTCATGTATGATTTTTTTTCTTCTTAAAATCGAGCGATCATCTGAGGCGAACATACCTGCAACGCAGTCAGAGGAATGAACTCACCAACTGGTGATTGAAGTTCAGAAAAATGGTTTTATTAGCGAAGACGCATACTTCGTAAATTACAATGCTACTGTGTCATAAATAACCCGTGCAGCAGGGTTTCTTTTCACACGTAGACTGCATTTCATTTATGATATTTGTTGCATTTTCTCATTGATATATTTATCATGTTGCAGGTGTGAGGGATCTGCCACTCTCCTGATCTTTTCCGTATTCGTGCTAATGTTGATTATTTGACGAACTGAAGAAAGTGTTTTCTAAATTCTCAGAAAAGCCCATTGGCCCATTGCTCCGCATTGATGCGCCATCTTTATTTGTTTGGACTGATTGAAGGTAGTTGATATCAATTTTTAATGAGGCATTTTGAAAAGTTTTTGAGATGGGTTCTCGGAATATTTACCGTCCTGCACATAACCGCGGAAGTTAGATGCTGCTGTTGAGTTAACCAACCATAAATATTGCTCTTCCACCCGAATATTGCGAGTGTCCCGATCAGATGAATGACTTGTTTCTCGCTATCCAACTTCCATTCTCACCACGCGCCCTCTTTTTGGTTGATTAGATTTTAATAGATCATGCAATCAGCCTGGCGCGAGCTGGAAATACTTGAAGTTTGCTGTACAGAAAGAGCAAAGGAGAAAGATGCCTTCAGTGTGCAGATAAGTCAATGAATTTTGTCTTTTCAGACCCATCATGTATAAAGTTAACTATAGACAGTTCAACATAAACAATATCCAGATTTAAGTTGTAGGTTACTGATCAAACATAAAACTTCAATTTGGGTTGAAAATCTTGAATGATTACTCTGTAAGGAATTCATCTACTCAAATCTGAAAAATGTTAAAACATGCGTTCAATATTTTGTCTATTTATTATATCAACTTTATGGATTATTAACACTAGCATTCGTACTTTTTACGGTGCACGAGAGGAATATTTTAATCAACAAATGAGCGTCTTATGCGGAAACTATCCGTTGCGACGCGCAGATGAATTACTGGACCTGAAACTGAGAAATTGCATCTGGTTTCAACACCTGATCGAGTTGAAATGTTTTGTTAGTATATGATACTCTAATAGGCAACAGGTGATGCTCGCAGGATTTGTAGCAAATATATGTTGCATATGATAACATAATTACAAATTGTAACATGCGGAAACGAAGGAAAACAGATATCACTTGTTGCAGTATTGCAGCAGTCCTCAATTTGTTATGCAACGGGAGGTCAAAAAGCATGTTGGTAGTCTATTGATTTTGCTACCAGTATTTAACTAGCCCAGCTTATGATTTAGCTTATGACATTATCTACTTGTGATCATAACAATTCACAAGCCTTGGCCATAAAAATCTAAGAATTCATTAGGCTGAACTAGTCTAAGTCAAAATATTTACATGTTATTTCATTATCCAGAAAATCTGGAATGACACTGCTTAACCTTTATTTTTGCAGCGTTAACAGTGTTCAGATGTTGGGCATAACATGCATGCGAGTGTGATTGCCATTAACAAAATACTGACCATGATGTGCAAGCTAAGGGACAGTATCTGCCAACCATGATGACATAGCAAAGTTAGCTATCACACAAAATTACCTAAAATCAATGTCCTTAACCACAACAACGAATAAAGCTGTGTTATGGCCTCAACTTTGCTTACACCCTCTAGTGAAGTCCTGGAATATTCCCCTCCTGTTCACCTTGCAAATCAATTCGCATGTTTCACACCCAAACGAGAAAGTATCATGGCCCCCGGAATACCGCTGCATAATAACAATGTTGCTCCACAGGTTTGAGATAATCTGTTCTCACTAGTCGAATTTGGTTCGTCTCTGGGGGCAGCGTTTGCTTGGGGAGACCGATTGAGGGGCATTTTGGGGTAACCTGATATTGTGGTACATTTCAGTTTTGTCTCTCATCAGTTGCCATTGGTCTGATCAGCACAAGAGCTGGGCTTCTAGAACCAAATTTTATGTATGTCGGAACATTTAGATCAAGTGGACGTGTCCTCACTCAGGTTTGACTTTGGACTATCCATGAGGTCAACTCTGCTTACGTTTTCTGTATGATATTTTTTGTAGCTCTTTGAACGGTTCATTCTCTCCTGCCATTTTTAACTCAAATTTATTATAACCAGAAAATGCACCTTTTCACCCATGGTTTAAGACATTTTTTGAAGTTCAATTTGATTTGGGGGATTAACTGAAATGCATTTAATCAGCGTGCTCTTCATTGTCTACGTCTTCGATGTCACAACAGCGTTCAGATAAGTGTGCAGAGAGTCAGATAATATTTGGGCGTGCTCTGTAACATTACACGTGAAATGCATCTTTATAATCCTGCCGCTGTTTGCCGTTGGATGTTTTCCGAAGTTGATAGATGAGAAAATAATTTTTTGGTTTTGTAGCCTAGTTTATGAACTGAAGGAAGCAGAGTTTGTCAAAAATCGACTTTATTTGAATTGAAATTCGATTGATCGTCAACCAAAACTCTCAAAGCCGAAAACTGCTCGTAATCTTTCCTCGGCGTATTCAAAAGATTGTACACTTGCTTACGGTAATCTGTAAAGTGATGTAATAACAAACAAACAGTTTTTTACCCTGGATGCTTACCCACAAGTCATCAAATTCCTTACCATCATGGTTACACATATTTTCCTTAATTATTTTTCTATGTACAATGTGACCTATAATATGAATGCGACTGTTGCTATGATCAGATTTCACTCGTTTCCGACAAGCGTACAGTGTAAATTGAGTTAGCCTTCTGTATTGTTTCTATCCGATCTTGCTTTGATTTTTAACTTCGTAAATTTAAATGCATTATCAACATGTTGCAAAATATTCTGCTAGTTGTTTTTATTCTGAGAGGGTAGTGGGAGGGTGGGAGGGTGGGTAGTGAGAGGGTAGTGAATGATCGTAAGTATGGAATAACCCATTTATGGAAAGATGACAGGTAATGATCTGTTTGGCTTGCAGAGCCGTTGGTGCAAATTTCGTATGGTTACAGTGGCATCTCTGACAAATGTGGGTGCATCGTAGTGTTATTCTTTTTCTGCTCATTTGTTTTCGTGAAACTGTTCTATTTATTGCAATATTTTGTTGTTGAATTTCGGCTCCAGAAGGTGGACGAGAGCTTGACAACTTTTGTGAGGTAATCTTTCCTTGCTTCTATATTTCGTATTGTGCAGCCTCACCCTCCATCATGTAGGTTGGGCTCATTGCGGTTTTCACGACGTTACCTGTCTACAATTAATTTAAAATGATGATTTGCGTTTGAATGCATGGATGGAAATTGCATGGAATAGATCTCCAAATCTACCTAAATAACTTTATTTTCTAAATAAGTTTCCATCTCAAAGGAGGACCTTTGATCATTTCAAGGATAAACGAGAAGGTTTTGTAATTGTCAATGTAGTTAACTCTTCTTCCTTTTTTGTATCCACTTGGAGCTATGTTTATCGTCATAGCCTATGTGGTACCTGTTCAATCGGTTCATGTTGTTTTATGTAACCCGCACTTCCCTCAATTAGTTTTTTAAAAAGATCTTGGTCCACACTTATACCAACATTGCAGCATTGTTTCATTTGCATTAGAAACTGTCAACCACACAACCGTGCAGACTCTCAGCTGCGCACAGGTCAACTGTAACGGCGCCTCTGCTCCGAGCAACCTTATCTGGGATGATTGCATTCAATAACATTCGAGCAAATATAACATCGTACCACGACAAAACCCCTGAAGGGAATTTGTTGGCGTTAATCAAAGCATTAGTCCGTCAGTATTAATGTCATTTTGATGTTCTGCGTAAAAAGACTCCTCTTTGGAGAGTGCGAGCCCTGATGTCCTACAAACACTGCACAGAGTATCATAGCCGGAATTGTAGGGCATATGTCTGATCCGATCCTGAGGTCAATTTGCAATGCAACGTAATCCAACGCATGGTGTAAGACGTTTCACATTAGGTTAGTTGGATCAATCGTGATTGACATTGAAAACTATTTTCATTAAAAACCCTATGCTTCATCATTTGTATTCGAACTTTTGAGAATGAACAGGGTTTAATGTTTATTAGAACGAGCGAAGGCAAATAAAAACCAGCAGAAATCTTCAATTTGAGGCCTATCCGGGTCTACTTCTGAATTTTTGTAAGTTTATTTAAATGGATCTAAGAAAAGTCCCGTAACATATGGTCATGTCCTAAGCTCTTTTAATGCATATAAATATAACCAGTTCAGCAGAAATATTCAACGTATCATTTATTCTAAGTCTCCCACAAAGTCTTTACTAAAGCCTAATTTCCCCTTACGTTAGCCGCTAGCCTATTAGCGTCCTCTTGGCTACATTTGTAACCCTCAACACAATATATGACCGCCTTGGAATTAGGCCGACCTCTGAAGCGTGGTTAGTTAACCAGGTGCAAAGCATGATGCAAGGTTTGTTCAATAACAAATGGTGAAAAAAAAGCATGATGCAAGGTTTGTTCAATAACAAATGGTGAATATGAAAAGATGTAACTCAAACAAATGTAATGTACAATCAACTACAAAAGTCGAGCAGCGATAGAAAATATTGCCAGCACCCTATGAAGAATAATAGGAGATTTGCATTAGGTCTAAAGTAATGTTAGTTTGAAATGGAACAATTAGAGCGTGATACGCAAGACACTACGGTGCCTTGGAAAATAATATTGGATGTAAAGTAAATTGTACACATCGATGCTCGCTTTTTGCATGAGATGATACACGACTCACATAGCTATTGGATGTGTCTATTCTGAGCCCGTCCCGTGTGATTGGCTAAGTCACAGTCAGTTAAGAATTTGTTGAAGTGAATTACTTCAGCGTCTCGTCAACCAAACGGTTTTGTTTGTGTGAAGTGGATGACAATTAAATTTTCCAATAAAAAATGTTTATAGTCTGGATACAGTTAATGGAATCATTTACGTGCACCCGACTGCTGAAACTGTCACGTGATGCCACGTAACTTCAAAACTTCTAAAATCGGTGACTTTGCCTCGTCCGTATCCCCAAATTGGTTAGTGAGGTTTCGTCAGAGAGCTGAGAGACATGAATGTATTAGACTAATTCGGTTTGAACTTCAATTTGGATAAAAATTATATATGACAGTCATGAACATTTTATCCCGTTCAATCTCATAAATTATATGATTCAAATGCGAATGGATATCAATTAGTTAAATGTTTGTTAATGCGGAAAATATCAAAATTTAGGATTGTTCCTTATCTTTGGAATAATTAAACAGAGGCTTCAGACTGGCAGCTCTGTAGTTTCTGACTGATAGCCCTGAAGCAACAGTCTTATAGCTCTGAATCGTCAGACTGATAGCCCATAAAAATCCGACTGATAGACATGCAGCTTCAAACTGAGAGTACTGAAGTGTCAGTCTGATAGCCCCTGTCTCTACAGCTCATAGTACCGCTGTAACATTGTGGCATCATTTCATATGCCAAACGGGAGCAGATTGGTTCTTCAGGCCAGTCGGGAGACGCAATTAAGAGGCAGAAAGTAGGAGGTGGGCGGCTTTTTGTGGTATGAAGGTGGAGCGAGGGGACGAAAAGAAGGAATAGTGAACCCCATTGTCGGTTTCATACTTCTTGGGTTGCCGTGAGATCCCGGGGACGGCAATGGGAAGATTTATTAAGTATATTCAAATCTGCGGCATAAAAAACCTACCGGTATATTTTTCTTTCTAAACCTAATGTAACTTGATTTTTTTCCATAAAATCGAGCGCATCGTGAACATCCATCACATTTGCAGTTACCTAGCTTAATATGGGATTTTTTTAGCTTATTCTACAAGGTTTTAAGTGCCTTACCATACATTCGCACTACAAGATCGAGGGTTTCCAACTAAGTAAAAAAATATTTGAAGCTAAATAAACAATTACGAATAAATAACGAACGGCATTTCTCTTTATGTGAGTTGTTTGAATTCAAATTTAATATGAACATTTATGATACAATATTAAAAATGTCTGTTTAGGATATAACTCACGTATTGTGAGAGAAAAACAATTTTGTTATGTCAATTGTGATCCCGAAAGCCCATTTGCTCCCTTTAATTCTGATTGATTTGTTATACATT
>SDVV010044199.1:0-10179 GCA_016164225.1 Gammarus roeselii
TGACATGTTTTTATAAGAGACGACTTGACAGGCTTTAAAGAAACTCTGTGCCCCACTACTGAGCCTCTTGACATGTTTTTATAAGAGACGACTTGACAGGCTTTAAAGAAACTCTGTGCCCCACTACTGAGCCTCTTGACATGTTTTTATTAGAGACGACTTGACAGGCTTTAACGAAACTCTGTGCCCCACTACTGAGCCTCCTGACATGTTTTTATAAGAGACGACTTGACAGGCTTTAAAGAAACTCTGTGCCCCACTACTGAGCCTCTTGACATGTTTTTATAAGAGACGACTTGACAGGCTTTAAAGAAACTCTGTGCCCCACTACTGAGCCTCTTGACATGTTTTTTTAGTGATGGAGGCGGAGCCCACAGCAGAACAAAGAAATCAAGCGATGACTGTCACAATTCTATCGACGACTGCTACAATTCACGCAACGACTACAACAATTCAAGCGACGATTGCTTCAATTCAAGCGACATCTAGTAAAATTCAAGCGACGACTTCGTCAAAATTAAGCGACGACTTCGTCAAAATTAAGCGACGACTTCTTCAATTCAAGCGACGACTGCTTCAATTCAAGCGACATCTAGTAAAATTCAAGCGGCGACTTCGTCAAAATTAAGCGACGACTTCTTCAATTCAAGCGACGACTTCTTCAATTCAAGCGACGACTTCTTCAATCCAAGCGATGACAGCTACTATTCAAGCGACGACTACTACAATTCAAGCGACGACAGCTTCAATTCAAGCGACGACTACTACAATTCAAGCGACGCAATGGGGTAGTAGCACTACATTATTTCGTTGACCAGGCCGCTGGCTATAGGCGCGACTGCGATTGTCTCGTTGCCATTCCAACATCGATTCAAATGATTGTAGGTTATATATTTCACCAGTCGTATAATTTCAACCAAGGAAATGCGACTTGCATTAAGAAATTGCGTCAAAACTCGTACACAGAACCTCGGAATATCAGGAATACATTTCTAAGTCACTTAGGTAATTTCACAATTGTCGGACTTCAAATGTTGTCGGACGGGGAGGACTTCAACTGAAAAGTTTCCAGGTGTCACCGGATCAGAGGACATACCTTCATATTTGATTCATCCATCATGATCAATTCTTCAAGATATATATCTATTAAACTTTTTGAGAAAACTCACTGATCTATTGTGAGTAAAACTGCATAAAAGTTCAAACTGCATAGCAAAGAACGTCTTCTTATAACTGTCCAACAAATCAGTGCACAGTTTTGTTTTATAACTGGGTAAATGCGTTATTTATATAAATAGATATTTTTTAATTCACGGTTATAATCATCTATTGATAGCTTATTTGAATGTTTGAGAAGCAAAATTCCATATTCATATGAAAGTTCTAGCATAAATAACATTGAAGGGCTATTGTCGCTAAGCAAACTTGCTGAGCAGCCCTTCAATTATTCTACTGCGCTGTCCGACAACAAAGGGAAACCCAGGAAACAAGGGTTATCGTACAGAGGTGTTCAACAATATAGGGTATTCTATTAACACAGAAAACAAGGGTTATCGTACAGAGGTGTTCTATATTAAAGAGTATTCTATTAACACAGAAAACAAGGGTTATCGTACAGAGGTGTTCAACAATAGAGGTTATTCTATTAACAAAGAAAACAAGGGTTATCGTACAAATGTGTTCAACAATAGAGGGTATTCTATTTACACAGAAAACAAGGGTTATCGTACAGAGGTGTTCAACAATAGAGGGTATTCTATTAACACAGAAAACAAGGGTTATCGTACAGAGGTGTTCTATAATAGAGGGTATTCTATTAACACAGAAAACAAGGGTTATCGTACAGAGGTGTTCTATAATAGAGGGTATTCTATTAACACAGAAAACAAGGGTTATCGTACAGAGGTGTTCAACACTAGAGGGTAGTCTATTGACACAGAAAACAAGGGTTATCGTACAGAGGTGTTCAACAATAGGGGGTATTCTATTTACACATAAAACAAGGGTTATCGTACAGAGGTGTTCAACAATAGAGGGTATTCTATCAACACAGAAAACAAGGGTTATCGTACAGAGGTGTTCAACAATAGGGGGTATTCTATTTACACATAAAACAAGGGTTATTGTACAGAGGTGTTCAACAATAGAGGGTATTCTATCAACACAGAAAACAAGGGTTATCGTACAGAGGTGTTCAACAATAGAGGGTATTCTATTAACACAGAAAACAGGGTTATCGTACAGAGGTGTTCAACAATAGAGGGTATTCTATCAACACAGAAAACAAGGGTTGTCGTACAGAGGTGTTCAACAATAGAGGGTATTCTATTAATACAGAAAACAAGGGTTATCGTACAGAGGTGTTCTATAATAGAAGGTATTCTATTACCACAGAAAACAAGGGTTATCGTACAGAGGTGTTCAACAATAGAGGGTATGCTATCAACACAGAAAACAAGGGTTATCGTACAGAGGTGTTCTATAATAGAGGGTATTCTATTAACACAGAAAACAAGGGTTATCGTACAGAGGTGTTCAACAATAGAGAGTATTCTATTAACACAGGAAACAAGGGTTATCGAAGAGAGGTGTTCTATAATAGAGGGTTTACTATTAACACAGAAAACAAGGGTTATCGTACAGAGGTGTTCAACAATAGAGGGTATTCTATCAACACAAAAAACAAGGGTTATCGTACAAAGGTGTTCAACAATAGAGGATATTCTATTATTAGAAAATGGCGGAGTGCAACGATGATGGATATACCATTTACTGTAGCTGAGCTTGTTGGACGTTCATCTACAGCATTCATAATGGTATCCAACAGTATTTAAGTATCGCAGTTAGCATGTGAAACTTGAACAGATGATATTTTTGAATCCATGTTCAATCTCCATTGCTAATTTAGATAACAGTACTCATTAAAGCACTGGCAGGGAAATAACCCGTCTCTGAAGGACGAATCACCATAGCTGCCCGAGTTTTATAAATGTCCTTTTTTTAATGCATGTAAATTGTTTGCGGATGCTGGATGAGAATTTTGGGAGAAAACAATAAGAAACGCCCGTAATATCTACAATTCGTTTTGCATTGTATAGTTCTGAGAGTGTCTATGAGTCAACAATACCAACAATTTTTTTAGTATTTAGTAACAATGCCATTTTTTGTCACGAACGAATTTATCCCCAATGATATTTTTTTCTTCAGAAGCCATGTTTATCTACTCATCATTGTTGCACTTTGCTCAGAACCAATTTCAAGTGTTTTGCTTATAATTTTATTCAATATAATGCCCATCCGTATTGCACGCCTTCAACATGTCCTGTTCCTACGAAAATAATATGGACGATTGGATACGATTATAAGCACACAATAAATCGTTTTCGAGGTAAATGTTGAGAATCTGGTAAACGAAGGGATATCTTTTCTCCACAGACAACATTTAGCCACCGCAAAACCATATATTGGTGACTAAAAACAAGGTGAATTTGTCGTGATTACGAATAATAAGGCAATCGTGGGGTTACTCTTCACGCATCTCAATAACCCCGCATGCCATGGTGACAGCCAACAGTGAGCTAACTACAACAGGATGTATGGGTAAATGGACACGCAGTTTTTTCGCGAATAAAACATTACTTGTCACCCATGTTTGCTCCTTTCCAGTATCCATGCGACCAACGCTCCCATAAACATTGCAAGTAACGCCGCGATGTGTTGGGACAGCATTGTCTTAAAGTGACGACGAGGTGTCCATTCAGTCGCTGCTGAACAGCTGGGAACAACTTGGCAAGGGGCGACACAAAATCCTTCTGGGATCCAATCGTGATTTGTGTCCCTTCAGTTCGGTTTGTGAATTGTGGTACAGCAACTCGTCGCTAACGACCTTCGATAATGCCAGGAATTATCTTAATTTTCGTATGACTGGTTGGTGTGGGGGGTGGGTGTGAAAGAGCGAGACTATTTCTGCGTCAAAAATGGATGGTAAGAAGTCGTACAGAGAGACTGAAGGATGAAGCGCACGGATAACTGTGAACGTTTGCAGAATTGTTGAACAGGAGCAGTCCTTCTGAATGGGAAAAGCCTGTGTTTTACGGGAAATAATTTTTTATTATTCGTATCTTTATTGAAGTACTTGATGGTACGGAAATGGTTACAAATAAACAAATTTAACATAAACATCCCCTGTAATACATTCAAATTACGCACCAAAAGAACGTACGTGATGACAAATCCAGAGTTAAATACACGACCACAATTTGTATCTTAAGTTAAAGTCAAGGGTTCCTAAACTACTTGGCATGCCCCATTCCTACAGGAGTTGTACGCAATTACCAATTTCGGAGAGGTTAGGTATTGAGCCATCTATCAGTGAACATATTCAGGGTCGCATCCCAGCCTGACATCCACACGCATATGTTGGAGAATGGGAAACCAAGTTCTCCAACAGAAGAGACCAAATGTCTATCGCAAACTTTTGTGCACGGAACTCACATGGATCACTTACAACCACCTAATGGAAGAAGGCATGGGACTGGACGCGCCACCATGCATCTGTTACAGGCCATGCAGCTTGAAACACTTACTGGTGGATAGCAATGCACTTACAGCGGCCCTGTGAGCCTTCTTAAATTCCCAGTGCAACCTACGAAGCTTAATCACAGACCTAACCAACCGGATATAGCTAATCGCGTTCGGAAAACATACCGGACTATACGAAGCAGTGAAAAAATAATACACCGGTGCAGAAAGAGTGGTCTCACCTTGTACCCCGCAATGCACAGAGACGATAATCTCTGTTTATGAAGCCGCGTCAAACCCCTTTCGTCGCTGTACGCACCAGCCTGCGTGTGTACCCCAGTTAAAATAACTATATAATTAACTCTGATAAAGTCACCGTTTTCGCACACGAAGTAGTGCGAACCTACCAGAATCAATGATTTTCGAGACAAAGCTACGGGGTAACTCGCGATGCCTCGAGTTGGGCCCCGGTGGTGTCAAGCCCTCAATCTTAATGGTAATCTTAACCCTAATCTTAATCTACGCCCTTGCAATGAGTCCACAACTTGGAAATGCAGATAAGAGTCATGCATTATTCCTGTTAAAATCGGGATCCTCCAGCACCATCAGTATTCTGTTTCATCTTTATTTTTGTGCGGATAGTTCGAATACCTCACATTTCATACTTCCTCCAGGGCGGGATTATTCGAGTTTCAATTCGTTTCTGAAGGTTGCATGCTCCTTTTCTGGCTCGTACTTTCTGTCAACCAACGTCATTTTCTGCTAAAACTAGTCTAGCAGAGATAAAATTTTGTAGAAATAATTTTCTGTCTTGAGTTGAATGTGTGCAAGCCACTGACTGTGATGATGTCGACTGATAAATGAGATCCTCGTACGCCCAGTGTGATTAACCACACCAGCATTACAATCTGATGTGTACAAGCCACTGACTGTGATGATGTCGACTGATGAATGAGATCCTCGTACGCCCAGTGTGATTAGCAACACCAGCATTACAATCTCATGTGTGCAAGCCACTGACTGTGATGATGTCGACTGATGAATGAGATCCTCGTACGCCCAGTGTGATTAACCACACCAGCATTACAATCTGATGAAAGAGGAACTGAAAATTGTTAGTTTGGATACCCACAAAGAAAATCCGAATTAATGGGTGACTTAATTGAGGAATATATTATTCATGTCCAATAAAAAATTACTAACTCGTACTAGCAACAGTGTGATGTCAAAGTGTATTATTAACTTCTGTTAATTATATGCCATTTGTGTTGGTATGCTCGGAGTGTATGCGCAAATTTGATCGAACATGAACAATAAGTACCTCTAAGACTGACTACACAGCCAAACAAAAAGTCATTCTCCAATGATGGAATGACGGTGACATGCAATATGTGAAGCCCTAACTTCTACCTGGAAGAGGACAGCAGTGCTGCCTGTTCGTCCACGTAATGAGTGCTGCCTGTTCGTCCACGTAATGAATATGAAATGTCTCTATTTCTTTCACAATTACACATATTTTTTGTGAATGTAGAAATCATACGATTGGGTATGGTACTTGTTATTCCATGAAATCAATGGAATGTGAGTACCCACATTACCGGACCAGGAAAGATATTACCAGTCGTCAAGTAAGATGCTGGGGACGTGCATAGAAAATTATGCTATTGCGGCAACAAATGTGTCTTTTTCATTCGTTTTCACCATAATTATTCAAATTGCATAGCACTATATACCATGCGTTGAAATTTTATCTTGAATTATGAAACGAAGATTGTTTTTTAATATACCGAGTACAAATAATTGTTGATATTTGTTGCAGTATTCATATGGACAACTCAAAATCAATTCTGCATATTATATTATAACAAAGTTTGAGCATAGAGTCTAAAATGAAAGCATCACAGTTTTGTGAATCTGTAACAGCTTATTATTTTTATTATGGGCATGCACTATTGTATATCATCCTCTGTTATAAAGGTCAACCACGGAGGTATTGCGGGCCCGACAAATTGCATTGGGCTTGCGTTAGTATTTGAATTGCCCGTCTTTACAGCTCGTGAGAGACCATTAAATGTGCATTTTCTGATTCAATAGGATCATTAGAGCTCACCCGGGTGTCCCTGCGGCATCGACTTACTTTAGGTTGACCTTCCTATCCGCAAAATTGGCCTCAAGGCATGCTAAAAATTCCTCCTGAACAGTGCATGGACAATTATTATAAACGGAAATTAATTTATGTTCTCTGCTAAGGAATATATCATGGTTTCGATGCGTTTCAAACCTTAACAGGCATTGGAAAAATAAATTGGTACTTGATAAATGTTTCACTATCAAACCGTAGAGAAGCGAAAAAAAAATTGTTGAATAGCAATTCATTATTACATTACAAATTAATAATGGAGCGCTGATCCACCCCCCTCCCTACCACCCCTCCATGCCGCTATTCACCCAGCCCTCCTAACGAAGCCCGACGGCAAGGCGTTATTGCAATTTACGATCTCCAAAGATGCCAGGTTTGGGGCCCGTCAACTGAGGAATATTCCTCTCGTCTTCACCGGCCTCAGCATTTATTCCGACGGTGATGATAAGTGAAGGCCCATACCGTACAGTATGGCTACACTGGAAGCTACTGTGTTTGTCTAGGCAAGAATGAACCTGTTCGCTGTCTTAATGCTTAGTAGCAATGTTAGTGCAATGAGTAAGGCGGCATGAGAATGATGTCATTTTCGGCTGGACATTTATAAATTTTGATACCCCACACGTGCGAAAATCTTTGTTACACGGCAGATATTGCTGTGTTACATCTATCATGTATCATGTAGATGCTGTTCCAATGTGATTTTGTCTTTCAAACAATGATATCAACATGTTTGTTGTTCACGCATTTACCTACGGAATCATTCCGGCGTGGATGTTATAATTTTTGATTCGTCAAGCATCACTGGATCACCCGAAGAAGGAAGGCATAGTGTTGCTTTGCAAAGGATATACAATTTCTGGAATACCTAAAAACAGTGCGAAAGAAGATCGCTTCGCAGGCTCTGAGGAGAAACAGGTAGAACAAGTGAAAAATATCATCCCATTCTTGGTTAAACTAAGTAATATGTACGACTCTTGATAAACTGATTCAATTATTCAAAGAGCATAGGCAAATATTTACATCGGACGAATAATTATTAAAACGCACTATTAATCCCACCAAAATTGAGATGAAAGTTTAAAGTCAACAGAAAAAATCAACGGAAACGAACTGAAAAGATCGTACCTCAGGCAATGTTATGAGGTTAACAGCTTTCAAATTAGCAATATCCAAGCTCATCATTCTTCGATGTGGGTTCTTCAGCCTAAGATCAAACTAGAATAAGCCAAACCAACTGAGAGTTAATAATTCGTTTGAAATTTATGTAAATGATCAAATATTAGAGCCGGTAAGCCTTGAAATCCTTCTGTATAAGAGTTCGATGACTGGTCGAGACTGACGCGCAACAGAAGAGGCCACTGACAGGTGAAGGCTCGTTACAGCGCACCTGTTCTCGCAGGATTGCGGAACAGAATTAGCAAGAGAAAACATACAAATTGTCAACTCAATTGCCTTCTAATGTACCACAATTTCTCATTACCTTCAATTTATAAACTTTATCTGCAACTATCCTGGCTGCATCCGTAACACCATTCCTTGAGACGACAACAATTCTAGCAGAACACAACAATCATAACTATCATTGCCTTCCTAACCACCCTCGTCGTGCCTACGACAGTTATCAATCAGAGGCCAGCCAAAGGTGCTCTGATGGCCTCTAGCTAATGTGGCCATTAAGGTATCATCACAAGATCAAATGAAGACGGACTTTGAGATTCGACGGCGGTAACTGGATCGAGATTGGCTCCCCAACCTCGAGCCAGAAATAGGTAAGGACTTAAGAGCCACGAGGAGCACTTAGTGGCGTTGAGACGAGTAGTGTTGAGAGGAGTGTCGCTGATATCATCTATGATCATGAAGGAAATTCAAAATAGAACCATATATTTCAAATTTTCCTACAGTTCTCTTTATCCATAGCCGCCTCAATGATTGTTTTCTCCTGGATAACAGTAGTGACAAACATCAATTGCTCTCCAATAAATTCAGTGCTTCATTATTGAACATCTTTTTGGACAGATAAACAACAGCCAGCATACGACTTTTTATTTACTATACCTACATGAAAATAAGTGCTCTAATGAACGATCGATTCCGATTACTAATCGCAACACCGAATGGAGATGCGGCTCAAATAAGCAACATCTTTATCATGTTAATTTCTAGTGGCATTTTAAATGTTGGCATCTGCCAGATATCGTACGGAGCCAAATTGTTAATGTATTAAACACACCAAAAATATAGAATTTTGGGGTTTTGTTTTCGACATCACTGCATGTGAATACGTTAGCCTGTTTCCTTTATTCCGAGAGAAAACAGTCATAAATATGTACAATCATTTATAAAATTTCCATGCAATGTTCCCGGAAACAAAAACCGAAAGACCCTTTATCTGGCGTCCATAGTTCGTCGGATGCTGAAGTCTCATGATGGGACAATCCTTCGGCCGACAGGCATAGCTTTATCAAATCTCCTCAAACTCCATCACGGTAGGCATACCGGCAATGGGGAAGCGAACACGATTTTCCCGACTACGGAATACAAGCAACGCCACATCTAAACGGGAAGTTATCAGTAACGGATCTGTTAACCGATATATTTTCATCATCGTCTTTATGCATAAAACATTGACAATACCATTCAGAATTGTGGTGCTGCAGGCTCTTCTATATTAACTGTATGTTATTTTTTTCAACACGTACATGCCAAGAAAAAAAAACTTTACGTCTGGATACTTTATTTCTTGCCCAAACAACACACTGAATAGCAGTCATCTGTCGTTCGATGCATGGTGTCTGCTAGCTCAATGGAGCATCAGTGAGGCCTCTATCAACATGCTCTAATAATCAACGCGCTGAACAGCAGTCATCTGTCGTTCGATGCATGGTGTCTGCTAGCTCAATGCAGCATCAGTGTATCCTCTATCAACATGCTCTAATAATCAACGCGCTGAACAGAAGTCATCTGTCATTCTATGCATGGTGTCTGCTAGCTCAATGCAGCATCAGTGTATCCTCTATCAACATGCTCTAATAATCAACGCGCTGAACAGCAGTCATCTGTCGTTCGATGCATGGTGTCTGCTAGCTCAATGGAGCATCAGTGAGGCCTATATCAACATGCTCTAATAATCAACGTGCTAAATAGCAGTCATCTGTCATTCTATGCATGGTGTCTGCTAGCTCAATGCAGCATCAGTGTATCCTCTATCAACATGCTCTAATAATCAACGCGCTGGATAGCAGTCATCTGTCATTCTATGCATGGTGTCTGCTAGCTCAATGCAGCATCAGTGTATCCTCTATCAACATGCTCTAATAATCAACGCGCTAAATAGCAGTCATCTGTCGTTCTATGCATGGAGTCTGCTAGCTCAATGCAGCATCAGTGTATCCTCTATCAACATGCTCTAATAATCAACGCGCTGAACAGCAGTCATCTGTCGTTCGATGCATGGTGTCTGCTAGCTCAATGCAGCATCAGTGAGGCCTCTATCAACATGCTCTAATAATCAACGCGCT
>SDVV010044200.1:0-10179 GCA_016164225.1 Gammarus roeselii
ATATATGTATATGTATCCTCAAATTTGCCCTAGATAGACATTGAAATCACATTGTGCACTTATTTTATAAACTAATATCGAAAAGAATAATAAACACCAAAGCAGCAAGTTTGGATAAGTCAGATTTGAAACGCTCTTTGTGAGATGTTCTATGGGTTGGAAACTGATTCAATTATCTATACTGTTATTTATGATAGCCCAACATTATCTTAGAATAGCTGTCAAATGAAATAAAAGGTCATATCGTGGTTACGGGCATGCGCTAGGCAGCATAAGCGTCATTTAATGTGGTAGTCGGTGCTGCCATCTTGCTAACGGACCAATATCATTTGACGGATTCAAGATAACTGAAACGAAAGCCTGTGCTTCGTTGTTAAGTTTATGGTCTCGGTTAATAGGATCATTAAAACGGGTTTATCATTTCTGCAATGACTTGCTGTTCCATTCTTTCAGATTTACCTGACTGCCATATTGCTGTCGTGGATTCTGCGCCGACCTCTTGATCTCCACGACGACTATGATGACGATGAAACATACCACGACCTGGACAACGACCAAGAGCTTCTCCACTCAACAACTGATGGAGGTGACTTACAATACCAATCTTCTCCTCTCAGCATTCTGATAGGTCCTTTCGAGTCACTCAGCGTTCTCAAGAGCCGCTCAGTTTTCTCGCGAGTCACTCGGTATTCCTGTGAGTCGCGAAGTGTTAAGCTGCTCAGTGTTCTCGTGAGCTACTCTGTATGATTTCCCGCCTCTCCTTGCTCTGGGGTGGCGTTCGGTGTTCTCGGAGCCACCGATTTCTCATGCGGTTTTCAGTTTTCCGTGAGGTGTTCAGTGTTCTCGTCAGCTAAAAAAATTCCTCGCGAGACACTCGCAGTTCTCACACGTCGCTCAGTATTCTTATGAACAAATCAGTTTACCGTGAGCGGTTCAGTGCTTTCGTGGGCCATTGTGTTTTCGCCCATAGTTATATTAGATTACTCGGCGTTCTTGTGAGGCAGTTAGCAAGTTCTCTGTTTGTTTGTGATATTGCGGCTTACAACGTGATATAGTGGCTTATAACGTGTTCTAACGATATATGCTTTTCAAGGCCTACACCACAATTTTCTCGACTGCGTAACTCATGCATATTGTTATTGGAAACTAGTAAATTGCAGGTAACAAAATGACATGTATGTTCTCTGTATTACAGATCATTGAATTTGTTGAACGTGGATAGTTATTGCAACGGCAAGTAAATCCCTGCAAGCAAATGGACAATAGCATTATTCACATTTCTATATCCATCCATGACCAGTTACCCAGGAGCAGTCACGCAAGATGGGTTGTCTGGTGGGCAGCGGCATCAGCCCCGAGGCCCTAGCATCCGCCAAGCAGCGCCGTCTCAACCAAATAGCTATGAACAGCCTCCTCATTGAGATCGGCATCTACCTCGCCTTTGTGACCATTATCGGCACCATCAGCTATGGCGCAACTGATTACGGCATCTTCCTGCAGAACAAACACTTCAAAAACCGGCTCACCAGACCCCTGGATAATGATAATGTCATGCAGTTCTTTGAGGTGACCACCAATGGGAGAAGGGAAAATAACGCTACTTTCTGTGAGTGATATTGTTGCCGGTGTAATGAAATGTGACATCATGCAACAAAAAACACTGACTATGGAGTAAGGCATGCATAATTGAACTGATCTCTTATAGGTGAAGGGATATTATCTCATAGCACTGCATTTGACTTGTCCCTGTCCTCCATCAGGAAGTAGATTGCTCGTTAAGAAATTACATTTTCGACAAATGATGGAACCCGCAGCATTTAGTTGCCAGTGAGACTGAAGTTAAAGATAACTACCATTATTGAATTACGGAACTAGTCCAACCCAAGGGCCTATTTCACAGTAACCCTTAACAATCCTACAGATCGAAACCAGAGAGGACTACTACGAGTGGTTGAGGTCGTGCCTGGTGCCCTTCTTGCACGACGATAGCCAGTATAATAGAGACCCCCCGGACCCACAGAGCGCAGGCACCATGAACGACAAGGTCTCTTTCGTGCTGGGGCAACCGTTACTGAGGCAGATACGCAACAAGCGAGGTTAGTATAAAGGCCCGAACCCACAGAGCGCAGGCACCATGAACGACAAGGTCTCTTTCGTGCTGGGGCAACCGTTACTGAGGCAGATACGCAACAAGCGAGGTTAGTATAAAAGACACGCTCTCAACTGGTCAGAGTTGAGATAATTTAGCATGTGGCCGGAATACCTTATTATATGTCATTAAATATGCCAACCTGATAGCAAGAAAGATATTATTCTGATTTGTCAGTCGATCCAGGTTCGATCGCTAGGAAGCAGCACTACTCCTTTGAATGTAATCGAATCTTACCTAGAGCATCGGTAGCCAGGATAACCCGTATATTTAATTTACCAGCTATTTTGATATTTATTACAGTACCATTAATCCATATAGAGATAAATTAATTTGTCACCAACCCTAAGTTAATTTAATTTAACAGAGGCGCTTTTAATTGGATGCATCCTAACCGCACGGCCTGGACGTCTTGTTGTTGCTGATAGGTTCTGATGATAATCTGTTTATAATCATTGGAAAATTCAAATTCAAAGGAATCATTTATTGTGATACGTTGCGTCTAGATGTTCATCAAAAAACATTTCATTTTAGCAGAAAAGCAAAATCTTTGAATTATTTTACCATAAGTTCAATAAAAACTATAATTTTTGCGTTTTGATATCAACGTCGCTGCAGTGAAATTGGTTAGATAATAATAACTGTTCAATAATTTAATTGCGTATTTCTCAGGCTTCATTTGAGGTGTGAGAACAAAGCCGAAACCCTAATGAGCGGGGGCTTTCTAGGTTTTATTTTTCTGCAATTCTATTTCAAATAAGTTCAAAAAGATGGCTGGAGACAGTTTACCACTTATCACAATGATATGCAAAATTAAACTACACATTCGACGGATAAAAACGTTCGGTGCCAGAAGGACATTGACTCCAGTGCACGAGAAAGCCATGACACTCTAATCCAATAGACGGATAAAACCTGTTCTCTCACGGTTTCCTTTGATCTATCAATAATGGATGGCCGTTTGCTGTTTTCTTCTACGGTAATCGTCTTCTCGCCGTAAGCACGTTTGGTCATTGTCACAACGATATGTCCAATCACTTCCCACGCGGATAATATCCACCAATTTTTCTGCAATTACCCATGACGACTGGCTAGTCCTCCGTATTCGTATCTACTAAACAAACTGTGTAGAACCAAATAAAAGTCCTGCGCCAGTTTTCTGGTCACCGCTGTTGTTATTTAAGAATGTACAGCTCGTGCAGCCGTTTTCTCTCGTACGTAAGAGAATCTGATGGTTTGTGTCTGCATGCAAACAATCAGATACATTCAATCGCATTGCATACATGTTGGAATCAAAATGCAAAATTATGCACTTTAGCTATGATGGTACTCCATCAAGATGCCTTGCATGCGCTGGCGTGGCGGCGTCTGGGGCTCCGGCCCCAGCGAAAGTCCCTCAACCCACCCTGTGTCAAATTCTCGCCGGTGGATATTGCGCCTTGTGCGCCATTCCTGCGGAGTTTGTTGTGGACGCAGCCTGTGCGCTGCCCAGCCTTCTGGCCCACCGACACTTCCAAAACACCAGAGCTACAACATATACACTGCATTGTTTTTCATAGGCCAGCGAACAATCTCCATAATTTATCCCCTTCAAAACATTCCTGTTCTACATGAGGTTATCCCTGCACGCGTCTGGTTGGTGCGTTGTAGTGTAGCTGAGGGACATGAACATGCTGCAAGTTTCAATGTTCTAGTGTCTACAATTATAATTATACCGCACGAGTGGCCATTTGTTAACTGCCACACAACCCACAAAGTTAATTTCGATAGCAACAAAAAACTCTACCCCACCACTAAGCCGGCCACTCATTTCTCGTCTCAACACGAGCGTGTCGTTGGGTATCGAGGGTTTCGGGTGGGCTGCTGGCGCGGTTTCCACTACCGCAGGTGGAAACCGGGGCTAAGCCACAACAACAACAACAACCTTCTGCATTTGCGGCCCAGACGCCTGCGTGGTTCCTGAGATTATGACGCCTGCCATCAAGAATTGCAGCGGGACGGCTACCGGCAACAGCGAAGACGAAAACAACTACGGCTTGAGGTGGAACGACAGCTCCACCCACAACAAGTACTTCAAGTTCAGGACTTCCCTCTCTGTGTTTGGTGTGCCCTACACAGGCAACCTGGGCGAGTAAGTACACAGAAGTCATTGGCAAATTCAGGTTTTTGTATATGAAGAGCCGATTCACTAGAGAGGCAGATTAGGTATGCGAGTGAAATATTGTGCTTCAAGGCAGGCCACGATCGACCGTTCGATACGCAAAGCCAATCGGCAGGTGCCACGACGTGATAAATGGTTTCCTCGCAGGCAACAACAGTCTCCCGAGTAAGTCGGCTTTAAGAGAAGAGATAAAAGCCAATCGGCAGGTGCCACGACGTGATAAATGTTTTCCTCGCAGGCAACACCAGTCTCCCGAGTTAGTCGGCTTTAAGAGAGCAGATAATCGGCAGGTACCACTACGTGCTAAATGTTCCTCTTGCAGGCAACAACAGTCTCCCGTATAAGCCGGCTTTTAAAGAACAGATAAACTCCAATCATCAGGTGCGACGACGTAATAAACATTTTCCTCGCAGGGAACAATAGTCTCTGGTGTAAGCCGACTTTAAGAGAGATGACATCGGGTGGTTCGAACTTTCGTATTCCATAGTTTCATTGAATTGAAGTTCATAGTGACAAATTTCTATCGATTGTTCATGATATGTTGAGAGATCGATTCAAATTCTCGTTGTATGATTGGCTAACATTTCATGAAATTTAAGATTGCTTACGTTGAAATTTTACAGAGGGTTACCGGTACCTTATTTTTCTTGTTGTACGATATCAAACGGATTTTAATTGCCATTGAAACATTGAAGATGCATTATGGTCGGTCAACATGTTGGCTAAAAACAATCCATTGTTAATTTCTAGCAGGGTGGTGTTTAGTGCCCAGCTCTTAATGTGTTGAAGAAAACTGCATCACCTTTTTAGCTGCGTTGTTAGTCTGCGCTTGCCAGTGTTCGTTCCTCCGCGCGGGGGTATAGTAGGTGCTGCGAGCGGTGACTGTACGTGGTTGTTCTCTAAATGAGGATTAGATTTTCCTCATTTCCTGTTTCAATTGGATTTTACCCAAGTGAAATTTCTGTTAAACCTGTTCGTTTTGGTCTAAGGAATCCAGTCAGACTACAATCAAGAAGTCACACTGACCCATCGATAAAATTATCAATTTGCTCCGTAGGCAGGTCGAGATTAGATGGAAATGACCAAACGTAGGGTTCATTTCGCAAAAATTCTGATTATATCGTTGAAATATGTGATAAAATTTGATTAGTGTACGTTAAAATGATTTCCTATTGTATCCTCGATAAATTGATCGTACAATCATGGAATAGTTCCAATTGACCAGGGTAAACAAGAGTTTACCAGACAAGATTTCGATTGTTTTAAATTTTGCCTGTCAAGTTTATAGTATATGGATGAGTTATCAAATTGTTCATTATAAATATTAGGAACATTTTGGTAGGCAAAATTAGTGAAATGTGAGACTTTTGGTGTTTGCAGTAGATCTTTATAAAAATAGCGGGGTTTCAATCAGATTCCGTTAAGATACGTCCAATTTGGACAACATGATTGAGGTGGCAATTTCCCAATTCTATTATTGTGTCAGGACACAGTGACTTTTACATGCATACATGACTCTTGTACCCAAAACAACAGCGAAAGCACATATACAAGAGAAATACGTATTTAGTTTATGATCTTTCTGTATAATTTGTTACTATGTGTAATTGTAACCAGATATTTGGCAAGAAATTATAGTTTGATATTTCTAGTCCGTTCTGTGATCGTGGCGGCTCAGGCGACAATTCCCGCTGCATCAATAATACAACTCCAGCTGTTTACCAAGCGTCCGTCTTTTATCGAGAGTGGATTAGATTAGAATGTCAAGGTTTTATCGAGAGTAGCCTTATTCCGACATATGAATCTTTCAAATTAGCATCACCGTTATCCATGCTCATAGTAACAGATGTGATTGTAATATTTTTTTCTCGTCTGTTCCACAAGTATTCGTGGCTTACATATGTTCGATGACATTCAAACGGAACGTTTTTGACAGTTTGAAGTGTGTGCACGGTGTAGAAATGCCGAAATAAATTATTTCAAATTCAATTGTTTTTTAAGTATCGTTTTAATACTGTCATATCAGCCACAATTTGTTCTAACTACCTAACTAAGATTTCCCCTTTTTTTAACAGCGAACAATCATAACATCCTCACTTACAGCAGCCACTGTCATATCAGCCACGAGTCGTACCATTTAACTATCACTTTATTGAAACTTTTCCGATCCAACCTAATCTAACCTGGGGGCACGTGTTTCTAACACGCAGGGCAAGCGGACGTTTTATTCTAGGGTACGTAATGCCGTTTTTTAGCTCTGTTATGACAGTGTCCGGTTTTTGAAGTAGCGTAAATGCGCGTGGGTTGAAACATTGATTAGCGCGAAAGCACGTGTGCTGAAAGATTTTTATTGGTTAGTGTCCGGCGATGACAGTGAGCTGAAGTGTAGTGGTGCTAGTGCTCGTGTGCTGGAATAATTTTAGGGCGAAAGGTGGGCTCCCGTTTAAATTCATTGATTCATGATGACCAAATTCGTGCAAATGAGTTTTTGGTACCTTGGTGGTGCGAATACATATAGACAGCCACACGTTTTGGTGATAATCGTTTTCTGGCAGGTATGGCGGAGGTGGCTACTTCGTCGAACTACGTAAGCCAGTCTCGATGTCGCTTGATATTGTCGATACGCTGCAAAATAACACCTGGATTGACCGTTACACGAGAGCGGTTTTCGCTGAAATATCCATCTACAACGCACAGGTCAGGTCCCCCAAATCCTGACAAATAGTGTTGGTCAAAATACTACTTGAAATGTACAATATTATGTTGTGTCTGTGGCATCAATAACATGCAAAGATCCCATATGTGTAAGACATTTCAATAATATTAAAGGATGATTGTCTTGGTGTAGCGAGATTATATATATTTACTAACCTTAAAATGCATGAAAAATCAATTTCTGAGTGTACTTCCCGCACTGTAGAGACAGAAATGGAAGCTGTGTATAAAACCTTTTTCTTACTATTTCGGTGTACAGTAAATTTCGCCATAAAGTGTTGCACACTTCAAAGTTGCTCTCGGTTCCTTCCAGATCAACATGTTCGGCGTAGTGTTGCTCGTGGCAGAACAAGTTCCTGGAGGAGGGATGGTGACCACTTTCCGGTATCAGGGCTTGAATCTCCTACGGTACCATGGTGGCTCCGGCATCGTGCTACTCGTGTGTGAAATACTTTTTGTTGTCTTCATCGTATTCTTCACGAGGCGAGAGTACGGAATTCTAAAGAAAGACGGGTGCAAAAAGTACTTTTCAACATTCTGGAATTTCCTCGAAATTATTGTGATAATTCTGGCATTTGTGTCGGTAGTATTTTACCTGATCAAAACAGCTTACACATACTGGCTCTTGGATATGCTCTCAGAAACCAAAGGACAGAGGAACATTCGCATGCAATCCTTGGCTGTGTTCGACAAAACTCTCAGTCAGATCATTGCTTTCATGCTTTTCGTCGCCACCGTCAAGATGTTGCGCCTGCTGAGGTTCAACAAAAGAATCGGATACTTGTCTGCGACTCTCATATTAGCTGGCCCAGAAATCATCGCTTTCTTCTCGTTACTGCTCCTAACTGTCGTAAGTTTCGTCACGCTGTTCTTCACGCTCGCTCAGACAACAAGTCGTGACTTCTCAACATTCATTATGGCCATCGAGACATCGGTCCTCATCATCGACCAGAAGTACGAAGATTTGTACCAAGCAAGTCCTTTAGTGGGTTCCGTAGCCTACTTTGCATATGCCTTCATCATGTACTTCGTGGTGTTCCCTTTCCTCATCGCCATCGTGTGCTCTGCTTTCTCCATCGTCAAAGCGGACCTGAGTAAGCAGCCCAACGACTACGAGGTCGTGGAGTACATGATGTCGGTGGCTGGGGCAATCTTAAACAGGTTCACGCCGCGTATATCTTCCAAGCAAAAAACTGAGCAGGCAACGGCCAACAACTTAGACTACGCCAACAAGAAGCTGGACGGGGCTATCCGACAGATTCAACGCAATTCCAAGACTTTCCAAAGTCCTTTTTGGTAACTTAGTTATGAGCAGTCAACGGCCAACAACTTAGACTACGTCAACAAGAAGCTGGACGGGGCTATCCGACAGATTCAACGCAATTCCAAGACTTTCCAAAGTTCTTTTTGTTAACTCTGTTCTGAAATATTTCATCGTCACATATGACGTGTATCATTATGTGTTGTAGTAGAACATTATTTAACATCTGCGGTCCTTTTATGTATGCACGTCAGGCCTTGCAACACGTTCTTCGTTACCATCCAAAAACTTACATCTTCGTCTCAAATTTTTTATTTGCGAAGTACTATCGGTTACAATGATGGACTTTCTTTTTAATTTCGCGTTTTGTTTACGACACCCCTGCATCGAGATTGTATGTTTTATAGTCTGAATTAACATATTTGCATTCCCTCTATACGTTTGGCCGTAAACATACCACCATAAAAACTTACCTAACTTCACACAATTTGTTTTCAAATGAAGTTTAAATGAAACGTGAAATTAGAAATAAGATATCTTTCTTCGTAACGATAGTACAGTGTCCCAATCGCAATTAGTTCACGTAATAGATTGCATTTCCACTTCACGAACGGTTCAATTTGCTCATACGACGCTTAAATACAAAGTTGTTTCGATCAAGCCTGTTGGGAATAAGAAAATGAAGGAATTCGAGATTTGCTCATCACAACTCGTCGTTCCAATTCCCCTCACAGTTTTCCTACATGTAACTGATGTCATTACAATGAATAGGCATTGCGATTCTGAACTCAATCTAATTACGCAGGGACGTTTAATTGGTCACGATTGTCACGGAAATAACGTTTTGTCATGCGGGCATTTTTGTTGCAGTTGTTCATTAACAAAACATGATCTCAGTCACCATGATCTCGGTTATTGATATGGGCGAAGCACATAGTCATGACCGCTCGGACTGTGACTTATAGCCCTGTGACATCAAGCAACGAGCCTCGAGCGACCTATCCACATACTGTCTGACGGAGACGCTTCATACGCGGACATCGCGGACAAACTAGCAAGACTTTCAGCCAAATATCACAACAACAAACTATACGGCTTCTTTCCAACAGGAAAAGATTCTTAGAGAAAGTGAGCACATCGACTTTGCTTCCACAAATGAAGAATTCTACAACAAACCTTTCTCCATCCATGAACTACAATATGCAATTGACCACACTCGAGAAACCTCACCCGGGCCGGACCGAGTACACATCAACATGATCAAACACCTTCCTGACAACGCTCTTCAGCACCTACTTAATCTGTTCAATACGTTGTATTCAAATTCAATCTTTCCCAACCAATATCGGGAATCCGTAATTGTCCCGATACCCAAACCCGAAAAATGTCACAGCGACCCACATAACTATCGTCCCATTGCCCTAACTAGCGTCCTATGCAAGACTATGGAAAGAATGATAAACTCACGCCTAGTCGACTACATTGAAATGCATGCAGGCCTTAACAACATCCAGTGCGGTGGCCGTAAGCGCCACTCCACAACGGAGCATCTCGTACGATAAGAATCAGACATTAGACAGGCCTTCGTCCGAAGAGAACATGTGGTTTCCATATTTTTTGACGTTGAAAACGCATACGACACTACGTGGAAATAAGGGATCATGAAGGATCTCCACCGTAAAGGTTTGAGAGGTCGGCTACCACTTTTCATCCACCAATTTCTATAAAATCGCACCTTCAGGGTCAAGGTTGGCGACACTCAGTCTCCATCATATCCGCAAGAAATGGGCGTCCTCCAGGGAAGCGTCCTCAGTGTCACTCTTTTTATCCTCAAAATCGATCAGTTGGCCGACATTCTTCCCCGAGACGGAAGACTGCTCTCATCACTATACG
>SDVV010044201.1:0-10179 GCA_016164225.1 Gammarus roeselii
TATATTATTGTGGACATACGCCGTATTAACTACATTGTTAATGGTAAGTTTGGTCGCCAAACACATGGTTCCCGTATCTATCTTGTCAGTCATTCACACCCATCATCCGGAAGTGATCTGTTCTTGCTGCAGTAGGTTTTCCATCTCATGAAAAACATCCGAGAGATGACTTCAACGGTTTCATCGCAGCTGCCTAGTGAAATCTAAGCCAGACGAGACGCCATTTGTGAAGTTCTTTTTATTTCTAGTGATGAAATGCATCAAACTATTAGGATGCCAATTTTGACAGCAACAGTTAACGAAGATAACGAATATATCTAGAGTTCGCATTATTGAAATTTGCAGCATTTATACTATACTCTCTCTACGTGGTCTGTCGTGGATCATGGCTGTTTATTGGTCACTAGAACGTTCTCCTACCGAAATCTAATCGTCGAACCAATTTACATGCCCATAAAAGGAAAACAATGAAAAACATCTTTAACGAGCCGAGACTGTCCGGAATGATTCGAGACGAGCCGAGATGAGCTGAGACGAGGGGTCTCGGGTGACCCGGGGGACTTATGTTACCCTCCGGGATTCATCGGTCTCTTTTGGGATTCAAGGGACCTATGCCCCCCCCTCCCAACCCTATCCTCTTAAACAATAAGGGTGAAATCAATAATCTGAGCAGTTTTTCTGCCCATGACGAACCTGCCCTTACTTTTTTCTTCACTATCTACAATTTTGTCCTATATAATAATATAGTTGTATATGTGCGGGAGTTCCTGCTTGTGATTTTGTGAATGGGTGTTTTTCTTCAGTCTGTGCTCGCTCGCGCATGCACGGAACATAAGTAGTTTGTAAGTTGACCTGGACTGCGTAGCTATAAAACCTTGTGACGCGTTGTGGTTGGAGTTGTTCTAATCCGTAAAGTCATAGACCATGTACCAATTTCACCGATACTATCTGTGCGCACTGTCGCGCGTGCATATTACTCATGGAGTTCTGAGTGGTCGGAGGCGGAAATCCGTTTCGTCTGAGTCTTTATCTTGCCTGAATAAACAAATCATACCTCTACTTAACTAGACCGCGTAGCTGTAAACATTGTTTTGCGTTGCTCTCGGAGCTAGTGCGCACAGGTATCCCAACAATGATACCTGTGCGCACTAGCGTGCGTACATGTTACTATTGAAGTTCTAAATGATTGGAAGCGAAGGTCCGTTTCGTCTAAGCGATTTTATTATGCGCACCAGCGTGCGTCTGACATTGCTATAATTTTCAAATTTTCCTTACATTAACAGCATTGTTTTTTCTCGCACGCAGTGGCATGCAAGCCTAATGGAATCCATGATCCATGATCATATTATGACTCGCGTTGAGGCTCTGGTGGAAATGAGGCTCAAATTAAATCAAATTCTTCGAATATGCCACCACTGCCGTTTATTCTGTCAACAGTAACCGACTCAACTGCCATGACCCAATACACTCGCCTTCACCTCCCTGATCACACCATCCATGTAGAGATTAAGCGGAAAGAGAATCAACAGTCTTGTCTCAGTTTCACTTACCTCATTCCCAATTCTGACACATGCTCTGCTGCCAACAGAAAAACTCTAAATCGCTTCCAACAAATTTCCGTCCACTGCATACAAGCGCAACACCCTCCACGGCGCTTCCCTATCGTAGTCCTTTTTTAAATCCACGAAGACCCATAACATATCCTTTCCCTTGACAAGGTACTTCTCACAGACTTGCTCGCAGAAAAAATCTGATAGACACACCCTCTACCACTCTTGAAGCCACTCAGTTCCTCGTTGATCCTATTGATCACTCTCCCGTACAACTTACTGACAACATATAACAAACTGATACCTCTCGAGTGGCAGCATTCAATTCTCGCTCAATTGCCCTTGACCATTCAAGCACTCCATCGGCTCCACGTTGTCTCACCAGCGATTCGACAATCGTTACTCCGCCCCTTTTCAGGAGTTCTGTCGTAACGCAGTCTAAACCAAGGTTTTTCCCTGCCCTCATCACCTCTACCGCCTCCGTCACCTCTTCCTCAGTGATGTCCACAACAAGTATCCTCCAATATTGGCATCCGTGCATCCCCACCCACAACAACAATGTCAGCCTCTCTGATATCCTCAACGTTCGTCAATATATTTGTCCTACCTTTGCCGTACATCAGGTTGAATGTTCTCGAGATGAAGTGTTTGAGGAGCATGGCTGGAGTAACGCTGAGAGACCGGATCACCAACGACGTGGTTCGAATCAGAACAGGGATGGTGAAGAAGTTGAAGAACAGAGTGGATTCACGTGTACTGAGATGGTTCGGGCAAATGGAGAGGATGGATGAAGGGAGATTGGTGAAAAGGGTGATGAATGCGGAGGCGAGTGGTCGAAGGTCTAGAGGTAGACCGAAGTTTGGGTGGGTGGATGGTGTGAAGCAGGCGTTGGGAAGGAGGGTCATGAATGTGGAGGTGGCGAGAGAACGTGCAATGAACAGGCGTGAGTGGAGAATGGTTGTAAATAGTTGATTTTGACGCTGTTCTGATGTGCTTTCCCGCCCTTGGCATCCCGTTGTCGGGATGGTCGTTGGTGGGAGGGAGCCCGGCCATTATGACGCGGCGGGGGTAAACCAGTGAAAACTGTCGGGCCCAGCTGCTGACGACGGTTCCTAGGACTGCACTCGGGACCCAGAGTGTAAGTTGAGGGGCTACCGGCCGGACCCTTTAGCACAACAGGGGTAAGTTGTGTGAGTGTGAGCGTATGAGGGTGTGAGGTGCGCCTTGCCGTCGGCCACCCCCCTTTCTGGGGGATGCGGCCTAGTGTCTGTATCTGTATCTGTGACTAAGCCAAGCGACCGGCTTCTCTGAGCAGAAAGCAGAAGTTTTCGCCGCAGAACCTAGCACAATTGACGACCGTCTAACAAGATTCGAGGGTCATGTCAAGACCATTTTCCTCCATATCCACGAACTAGTAAAGAACCAATTAACAAAAGAACCCGCAACTTACGCCAGTATCTCCACCTCTACGTCCGACGACAACTTCCACAACTTTTCACCCCACCAAAAACCCAACCGAACTCCAAGAGCTGCGAGGAGGAAGCAATACACGCCATTCAATGAACACAACTTGTTCAACAATGATCATATCTTTCTCGAACTCGACGCCAATGACAGACCGGACATTTATCCATACAATCTGCGAACAGAGCTGGGCTCTTTCACTGGCCGCCCAGTCCTGAGCGTCGCCACAAGCGGAGACGAAGGCTCTGCCATCAGAGTAGACACAAATCTTCAAAGTGACACGATTCTCTCCAATAAACAGACTCTGTGAAAAGACATGCAAAATAGCGCCACACCCGACTTTTTCCACGAGTTCAGGTTTGATTTACGTTCAAGATATCCCGAAGGAGGAAATCAAGGAGTACATCACTGGACTCGTTTAATACGGAGACTACGTTGTCGAAGCAAAGGTCGCACCAAGGATCACACCAAGGAGAGAGACTACCACAGCCCAATACTAAAACTCAACTGCCCTACTCCACCAAAAATATCTAGACATTTTTTCTGCGTCACCAAAACCAAGGTTACACCATTTGAGAGACGTCCGATGCGATGCTATAAATGCCAGAAAAACGGACACACGAGAGGAAACTGTAAAGGTAAACAAAGATGTTCATACTGCTCCCAGGACGACCAAGACAAACGGAAAGATGCCCAGTCGTGCCAGTCCGAGCAACAGCACTGTTTTTATTCCCAAGAAGACAGACACCCCACCGGATACAGAGACTGCCCAGAGGAGGAGAGGGAGAGAGCGATCCTCTAATACCAGATAGATCACGGGGTCGGGCGACGAGAGGCTGTAGTCATGATGTGCTCTTCCCAAAATGACCCTCCTACCCGGGAGAGAAGATCGACACCATTTTCCACCCACTTTCTCATAACGTTCAACGAAATTGGTGCAAGCAAAGTTGCCTTTACAACTAATCCATTTATAATGATGAAGTCACTCATCGATCAACTAGGAGGAAAACCGAAAGAAATACAACGACAGGGAAAGAAATATTTGGCCTACGTCACAGAACGTGAGCAAAGTAACGCTGTACAAAAGATTACCCACATAAACAAACTCAAAGTTACAGTTGAAATACATCCGTCCTTCAACGATACCAAACTAATTATATACACCTTCCATTACACGTCTACAAACGACCTCAGTGCTTTTGCCGAAGGTCCAACTGAAGACTACGGAGTTACCGAAGTCCGTCAATCAACGTGGATAAAATCACCTACCGCAAGTTCTAATGCATACCGAATTACCTTCCCGGGACACGACGCACCGGAATTCATAGTAATCCCGGGTGAACAAGGAAGAACCAAAACCTACCCAGTTGCAACATGGCCCCCCAATGTGCAAAAAATACTTTGAATACGGCAACGTCATTGCACACTGCCAGCCACATACACCCCAACGTTGCAAGAAATGCGCTGGCGAGCACGACAGAAAAGACTGCACAGCCCACCGCCCTAAATGCTACCACTGCTCATGCTTCCACGAGGCAGGCGACCGCAACTGCCCAGTACACATGGACCAAAAAGAAATAACCATCACACAAAACGAACGCAGAGTTACACGGAAACAAGCTATCCAAATCTGGAAAGACTATAACCAAACCGCCTCAATTATGTCAAAGCATTCAAATCGACAATCCAACCAAACTCCTCTGACGACATCCACACATCATTGGAACAACATCGTAACAAGACCCCAATACACCTACCTGGCTGCAGTGCTTCCTCACTCAGCCCAGCGACCGGCCACGCACCAGAGACGCACAGTCCTAAAGATGATTTATGCCGAGACCAGGAGGGCGACGAGATGGATGCATAGCCGCAGTCGAACACGCAGCAAGGCTCATTACTAATAAAACGAAAAGGCAAAGAAATGAAGAAACCTCCGATACCCAGGCGCCACTGAGCAAAAAGATCAGTAACAACTTTCAAATAAGGGCCCGCCAGGACCAAAACTCAGAACTACCTCCACCTGTCTTGAATGCGGCTCCATTCGTGGAAAACCACCGCGAGGGACACGATCCCCGTTAACAAACCCGACTCACAAACACACCACCAGCGATAACGATCACGGCCTCTCTGACAGCGCTTATCTCGAAGAAATCATACGCGAGACTTCTTCACAACCAGTCATCTTACCTGGCCCAAATACCACGCACTCCACACAACCACCCAAACAGATAAAAAAGGCTACCACAGAAGAAGAGCGCACTCGCTCACAAAGAAAACACAAAGAGCACACACCCTCGTCTTCCCACAAAAGCACTCGCAGGCGACCGCAGCAACCAGAGCAAACCCCCTTCCACCGAAGGCAGGCACTCCCGACCCCAAACCCCTGGGCAAACTCAGAAACGCAGGCACCATCATCAAGGTCAGATGGCGAACAGCCTTCAAAATGAACACCAATTACTCCAGTGGAACTGACAGGGACTTGAGAATAAGAAAGACGAACTACTATTCTTAATCGTCGCCCATAAACCTTTGGTGATAGGCCTCCAAGAGATCAAACTCCGAGAGACCGCCACCTTCAGAATCCCTTAATACATCATACACCTCCGCGAAGGCCACACCAACGTGACTGCTCACGGCGGAGTGACACTTATGATCCACCAAAGTGTACCTCACCTCCACCTTCCCCTGAGGACAGAACTCCAAGCTATCGCCATGAGGATATGCGTCTCAAGGCCAATAACAATGGTATCCATCTACTCATCAAGAAGCCATGACCTCTCGGAAGCACTTTTGACCGAATTGCTAAACCAGCTGCCCTCACCTACACTCCTCCTTGGAGACTTCAACAGCTACTATGAAACATTAGGATGCGTGAAAACAGATCCCAGATGAGTGATAATGGCTAACACCATAAACACTCACAAACTGGTCCTTCTCAACGACGGACAACCCACCCGAATCACCCCCGAAATTGAAACTGACATCGATTCGTCCATACGCTCCCCCATTCCAGCACCCCAACTCGTTTGGGGAGTTTTGCCTTCAACACACGACAGCGACCATAACCCAGTCATCACATCGCTTCTTACTAACCAACCAAGAAACCCTGCCCCACAAGAATTTCGATTCAACTACCAGAAAGCCAGCTGGGTGGAATACTCAGCACACATCGCGTGGAGTGATATGGACAACATTCCCGAAAACATTTCGCAACACGAAGTCGTCGCCCACCTATACGAAAAGTTTCAAGCTGCAGCTGAAGCAAGCATTCCCCAATATGCCCCTTCTACCTTCTTCTCAAAACACTGGTGGTGCCGAGAGGTGCAAGAAGCCAGAGATAAGCGTGAAAAGCTATACCATGCCTACCGACGCGCATGGTCCCTCAGGAACCGAGTAGCGTGGAAAAGGGCATCTGCTGTATACCGAAAACTTCTAGTGGAGAAGAAACGTGAAAGCTGGGCTCGATTAGTCAATACTAATAATCGAAACACCCCCCTCCCCAGGTGTCGGAAAAAATTAGACGCATTCAGGAAAACCCAAGCGACCTATTAACATCCTTTCTGAAGGAGGCAGAAATTATTCTTTCCACGCGGAAATCGCAAACAAACTAGCTCAGACGCTTAGCCAGATTTCGTAATCATCAAACTACACGGCTGCTTTCCAACGGGAGAAGGACTTGCGAGAAAGCGAACATCTTGACTTTTCATCTGTAAACGACGAGGCCTACAACAAACCTTTCTCCCTCCAAGAACCAACCACAGAGCGCTCTAGACCTTACACGTGAAACTTCACCTGGGCCAGACCGGGTACATATAAACATGATCAAAAATCTCCCAGATGGCGCCCGTGAGCACTTATTAAAAGTTTTTAACACTCTGAACTCAAACTCATTTTTTTACGGATCAATGGCAAGAATCTATAATAATCTCAAAACCCAAACCCGAGAAATTCCACGGTGACCCACATAACTATCGCCCCATCGCTCTTACCAGTGTCTTCAGCAAGACCATGGAAAGAATGATAAATACGCGCCTTGTCGACTACCTTGATATGCATGCAGGCCTGAACAGCATCCAGTGTGGCGGCCGCAAGCGCCACTCTACGACGGACCACTTGTAAGACTGGAATCAGACATAAGACAGGCATTTGCCAGAGGGGAAGAACACGTGGTTTCCTTTTCTTTCGACGTGGAAAAAGCATACGATACTACCTGGAAATATGGCATCATGAAGGATCTCCACCGCAAAGGGCTGAGATGACACTTACCACGTTATATCTACCAATTCTTGCAAAATCGCACCGTCAGGGTTAAGGTTGGCGACACCCTGTCACCATCCTATCTGCAAGAAATGGGCGTCTTCCAAGGAAGCGTCCTCAGTGTCACTCTTTTTATACTCAGAATCGACCTGATAGCAGACATTCTCCCGCGTGACGGAAGATTGTTTTTATCACTATACGTGAACGACTTACAAATAAGCTGCAGGCACCCTAGCCTCTTAACAATTCAACAGGAACTCCAGAAATGTCTAAACCTAGTCGGGAACTGGGCCTCCTTAAACGGATTCCGATTCTCGCCCTTCAAAACGAAAAGCATGCACTTTACTTCTGTGCCCAGCTTACACCTAAAATCAGCCCTAACGCTAAACAACACTCCGCTAGTATACGAGGAATCAATAAAATTCCTCGGTCTTGAGTGGGACCCTAAACTCACATGGCGACCTCATATTGCAGCCCTGGAGACTCGCTGCAAAAAAGCAACCTGACTTATCCGCTCTGTAAGATCCTTAAAATTCGGAGCCGATATGGACATCGGCATGACGTTATTCAGAACATTATTACGCTCGCGCATTGACAATGGAGCAATTGTTTACGGTTCAGCAGCCAAAACAACCCTTGAACGTCTCTTCATCTCAGTAAATAACGCCCTGCGTATCACAACAGGTGCGCTCCGTTCCACACACATCGAATTCCTGAACGAGCTTGCTAACGAGCTTCCTCTTCAGCTCCTGAGAGACAAACTCTCACTATAGTACTATTTCAAGACAAGGAGCTACAGCAATAGCTCAGCACTCAGTGTCGTCACCAACATTCATGATAAACGCCACTTTGCAGCTAAGAAGAACATTTGCCCACCCTTTTCACTACGCATGGACTACTTACTGATCACGCTGAACATCAGACGCAAAGCAAGCAAGCCTTCATTCTCCTACCGAATTCTTCAAATCAACACGCCAACTTGGATGACCAGCCCACCACTGGTCAACCTAGATTTGCAGACGTACCCCAAAGCAGCAACCCCAATCAACACTGACGGCTCCAAAACATTGGACGGAGTGGGAGCTGCCGCCATAGGCGAAGGGACCTCGCGTTCGGTCACCCTACCCCAAGAGGCCTCTATATTCTCTGCAGAGCTACACGCACTCGAACTGGCCATCTCGATTACAAAAAGCGACCGCTTCCCCAAAAGTGTTATATTTTCAGACAGTCTGAGTGTTCTCACCCAACTGAAAACTCTGCACTTTGATCACCCTGCATTTAGAAAAATGCATCACAACCTGTTCACGATGTCCGAGACGGGCCAGGCGGTCGAGGTCTGCTGGATCCCTGGACACGCGGGAATAAAAGGAAACGAACGAGCAGATTCCCTCGCTAAACGGGTGTCTACCCAGCAAACCAATTCATCTCCATTCATTACAGAGACTGGTTCCCAGTCATCAACTCACGTGTAACATCATAATGGAACGACTCTTGGCAACAGAGTGGACAAAAGATGTTTGCAGTTAATCCGTCCGTGGGAGAGTGGGACACCAGGTTTTCTAATAAGGGAGACCAAGTGTTCATTAACCGTCTATGCTCAGGACACACGTGGATAACTCACAACCACCTAATGGACGTTTACATGGGACCGGACGCACAACCATGCCCCTGTTGCCACCAATTGGCAATCAGCGCGAAAATTTTACTTGAATAGTGATGCACTTGCAGCAGCCCGACGAGCCTTCTTGAGCCCCCCGTGCAACTTACAACGCCTGCTCACAGAAGCGGAACACAGTAAAAAACTGATCGCTTTCGAAAAGCACACAGGCTTATATGAAACCGTGTAAAAATAACGAAGTCTAAATCATCTCTGATCCCAAACTCGCTGTCCTCCCTGCGTATTATTTGAGAATTTTAACTTTAACTTCGTGCACGAAGCTGTGCAGAATCAACGGATCGTCATGCCCTGAGGAGGAGCACTCAGTGACTGCACGTTGGAGCTCCGGGGGACAACGGAGGGGGCTGCTACCACTCCTCTACGCTAAACCTACTGTGTCTGCATTGAACCTGCTCTGTATATATGTTAAATTTACTTTGTATCTATGTTGAATTTACTTTGTATCTGCGTTAGGCCTACTCTGTATCTGCGATAAACCTACTCTGAATATATGTTGAATTTACTTTATACAGATACAGATACAAACACTAGGCCGCATCCCCCAGAAAGGGGGGTGGCCGACGTCAAGGCGCACCTCACACCCTCATACGCTCACACTCACACAACTTAGTTATTTTGTGCTAAAGGGTCCGGCCGGAAACCCCGCAACTTACACTACGGGTCACGAGCGTAGTCCGAGGATCCGTTGTCAGCAGCGGGGCCCGTTAGTTTTCACTGGTTTACCCCCGCCGCTCCATAATGGCCAAGCTCCCCTCCCACCCACGACCATCCCGACAACGGGATGCCAAGGGCGGGAAGGCACATCAGAGCAGCGTCAAAATCAACCATTCACAACCACTCTCCACTCACGCCTGTTCATTGCACGCTCTCTCGCTATTTCCACATTCATGTCTCTTCTTCCTAACGTCTGTTTCACACCATCCATCCACCCAAACTTCGGTCTACCTCTAGGCCTGCGAACACTCGCCTCCGCATTCATCACCCTTTTCACCAATCTCCCTTCATCCATCCTCTCCATGTGCCCGAACCGTCTCCGTACACGCGAATCCACTCTGTCCTCCAACTTCTTCACTATCCCTGTTCTGATTTGAACCACATCGTTGGTGATCCAGTCTCTCAGCGTTACTCCAGCCATGCTCCTCAAACATTTCATCTCGAAAACATTCAACCTTCTTCTCTCCTCTGCTCTCACCCCCCAAGTCTCAGCTCCGTAGAGCACAGTTGGGACAA
>SDVV010044202.1:0-10179 GCA_016164225.1 Gammarus roeselii
TCAACAGGTTTTATCCTCTAAATGATCATACAAATGTAAATAATCCTTGTATGCTGTTATGTATATAAACATATAAAATTATAATAATAAACTCGTCTCATTGTCCACCTAAATAGGCATTGAAAATATGCATTGGAAAGAACTGCAACGGAACCCATAAAAACAATGTAAATGATTCTATGGTAAACAAATAAATATATATAATTGACCATGATTGATTGTCCACCTGTAATATGTTTTCGAACATGCGTGAATGTTATGCCGAAACTCTAAAATTGTTCACCTAAATGTGTATTTTATTCCATTAATATTTCCAGGGCATATTTGCATCCCCTATTTCCAGGGCATATTTGTAGGTAGGGTTCCCAGGGCATATTTGTGGGTAGGGTTCCCAGGGCATCTATGCATCCCCTATTTCCAGGGCATATTTATAGCTATGTTTACTACTTACATCACACTTATTAAAAAAAAATTGTTAACATAAAGCATAGCTTGACTGAAAACATGGGCGTAAACAACACATCGACGTGATTATATAATGAAATTAAATTAAAAAATCAACATTGAGAGCTTAATATGGAATTTCAATATGTTAAAAAGTAATGGTACGCCTTTAAACAACACAAGATGATATATTTACTTGGTGCAGTATTGAGGCTGAGATGATTGAGGAATCGTATTTTGACAACATGTAATTTTGCAATGGATACTTGATTACATGCTACCATCCAATAAAACCAAACTGTTCATTCCAGAAAGACGGCGTAAGCATTGTAATAGAGCGGGGAGCAAAGCTTCCACAGGTCTCGGAAAAGAATTAATTCGAAACTACGACAGGCAATGTGGGGGGGGGGGTGCTGCAGCGGCTTGCCAAAAGGCAACATACAACAATTTTAAAGCAGCATATAAACCAAAAAACAATATCTTCAAATGTGTTTAATAAACAAGGCTGCATAGAACTAAGCTTCCCAGTTTGGGCGGATACAATGAAAGGAGCCGTGGAAAGGGTTTTGGATAACAGAGGCAGAGGATAAAATCAATTGTTGAGAAGAGGAGGGGAGAAGCTTACAGTAGTGTAAAGAGATACAAAGCGTGCCCTGAATGGTGGGTAGAGGGAGTGGGTCAGGCTCTCGAGAAAGGGTCGACAAAACGTGCTCTGTGGAGGAATAAGATAGGGCTTAATTAGCGGTGGGGTGGGGACGGGGGATCAGGCGCATAGGTGTGGCTAAACGTGCCCTCGGAGGGGGTTAAGCGTAGAGGGAGGGGGTTAAGCGCATAGGGGTGCCAAAACCAAAATGGTGGGTAGGAGGAGGGAGTCAGGCGCATAGAGACTATGAAACGCGGATGTGAAAGAATAAGATGAGGCTTAATTATCGGTGGAGAGGGGTTCAGGCGCATAGGGACGCCAAAACGCCTTTTTTTGATTCGGATAATGCAATTATTAGGAAGTATGTTATTTCTTAGTGTGACCGACTTAGCCACTTTATATTTCGGACATTATACATGTAGGATAAGGTAAATACTCCTGTGATCAAGTTAATTACTGTAGGTACATGAAGAACGCCCGGGAAGGGGGAGGATAAGGGAGGAGGATAGGGGAGTAGGATATGGGTACGCGAGTGACCAAGACAAGCTATAATATATCAGTGTCATTTAATGATCTTATCTCGATATGTACTCCTCTCGTTACGAGTTTTTGACAGCTGTCTAATTCGTATTGTAGACGGTATGTATGCTTTCAGTTTATTTAATTGGTTTGTTCGCAAGAAATGACTGTACATATTAAAATGTTTATTAGTGTAGGTGTCCTTTCAATAGGCTACTTTTATATCATATTATGTAGTTTCACAGGAACCCTGTTATTTCAATGGTTTTTATTGCTCGAACATTCTTTTATGTATGACTTATTGGAATATAAACTTTTACTGCTCAATCCTGATTTATTTAGGGTATTCGGTGTATGTAGATACCGTAGTCATAGGATATCGTTGCTCGACCGTTATAATACGTAGATTATGACATCTTTCTCTTTATAAGTGATGACCATAGATTATACGTGGTATTTAATAGCAAAAGTTCGATATTGTTTGATAAGTCTATTCGCTTTTTTTCAGAGATTCGATCACATCGTTAAGAAACAAATAGCTGCAGATACGTTCACTTATCTTCAGATAGATATTTCTGTAGACATTGAAACAAGATTTACTTATTCATTATATGACATAGAACATTTTCATCATATTTGGAATATTTTCATAATTTTTAAATAGTTTAGGGACTGATGCAGTTCCATTTGACGCATTTTCAATACATTTAGGTGGACAATCAAACTTGTGCATATATATACATATATATATTTTTTCTTTACATAGGAAAATAAAAGGTATATATACATACTAACACCATTTACAAGATAAAACCTGTTGATGTGGACGTTCTTTCATCATCCACCCGAGTACATACGCCAAAGACGGTCTCACTTGGCTTGCGTCTCTACCATGTAAAATCCATGATCACATCAGTATCACCTAAGTCACATCGCTTCCTCTTTTTCGTGACGGTAGGATGATTTTCAATGGTCTTTTTGGGGATGTCCGGATGGCCATAGGCAAGAGTTGAGCACGCGTCGAGATAGTAGCGTTTGTTTTCAAACTTACTGCGGCAGTATTTGATGGTGCGTACAGTTTGAAGATGGCATGCTTTCGCGCAAATGTTGTGTATGGTCTCAAAGCGTGTGAATGTTTTTTGGTTATGTATGTCTCTGTATTGTTCATGTTTTATTTTTGCCTAAGTCTGGTAATTGACACCTTTAGCAGCTGATTTTGTGGCGTCAGACTCAAGCAACATGCTGTAACACTTGGGTTGTAAGCAAATGATCTCACTCGGGTAGTCATCAGGTGTTTCACTTTTCAGTAGCCCCAGCTGTCCTTTCTTGGATTCATCAAACAAGGGATGGTTTTTGGGATAGTTGGAGAAGTCCATGTATTCAGCCAGTTCCACCTCAACGTAGGCCATGCCTTTGAACTGTATCAGCAACGAGTCAGTGTCCGAGTAGATGAGCGAGACGTTGTCACCGTAGCGTAGTTTCAGTGTGTCATAGAATAAGCTGTAGACTTTTGCTTTAGTTTTTTTTAAGCACGTAGAAACCAACTTGGAGTGGTTGAACCATTAGGATATTTCTTGCTTAAGGATCATGATGACTGTTTCGGGGCCGATGGCAAAGCAGTTTTTCAGGAGCGGGTTGGCAGCGTGTTTTCGGAACTCGTTGGGAGTGCACACGACCTTCGCCTCTAGACTTCTGTTGAGCGGGTTGAAAAGTACCCTCCCGTATAAACTATTGGATAAAAGCTTATACAGGGACTTTTCAAAGGAGTTCGTAAACTCCTGATGTTTCTGGACATTTTTCATGATGAATGATTTGAATATCGCTTCCTGCTTGATACGAAAAAAACGATGAACCGTGGTGACTTCCAGTCCTTGCCTGGGAGTACTTGAAGAAGTTCCAGGGCCCAAGGAAGTCAGTTTGAGGTAGATGGCTATCAACCAGCTAACGATCTGCTCGTTTTTGGCATTTGAGATGTTCCGAGCCTGCCAACAGATTTTTTTGTGAAGGGCAAAACATAGTTCAATGTGACCTCTTTGTGATGTAGCAGGAGTGACAGCTCGTCTGTTTTTTCATGCAACTTCATCGGTGACTTGGGCATCGATGCAAACATTGTACGTATACTAAGCAGAACAGTCGGTGTTTACCAAGTCGAATGCTTGAATTTTTTCCGGTGTGAGCTCGAGGATTTCGCAAATGATGAAGGATTTGCTCAAGCAGCCACCGTAAAGACTGTTAAAGTCCCACATTGCTGCTGAAGACACGGGTAATGTAGGGTCATAGTCTTTGCATCGGGGATGGTCATCTTGGTTAGACCTTTCGTCAAAGTCACGAATCTGACTAGTGTATTTTTGACAATCAAGTGCAGGAGATCGATATCTTTAACCAGTGGCAGTTTCATCTTTCCTTCGTAGAGGGCGGCTTGCATTGCAAAGCCAGAGACGCTCACAAAATGGACGGGGTCCAGGATATAGTCGCGTGCCATGGTCTCCCTAAACTTTTAAAATACTTCGGCCAGCAGCAGTGTGCCGATGAGCAGGTATATGATCATGTAGTCGCGTAAAGTCTTACAGTTTGCTGCATGCCACATTTTGATCACTTCAGCATAATCAGAGTCCGACATTCCTTTGCCTCGAAGTTGACTGTAGAAGGCTTGTTGCGACGGGATGTATGTTTGGTCCAGTACAGAATCCGATGTGATAACTTTGTAGCAGAAATGTCCTTTTCGAGTAGCGAGGTCTCGAACCTTGTCACGGTAGCCGAGACTTGTGAGATAGGATTTCAGGGGTAGCATGTCATGGCCACTATCTTTGAGATTTCTGGCGTGAGTGTCTAAACTTAAGTTGAAGAACGAGAGCGAGTCGATGAACTTGACACCGTACATGCTCGTGGCATCGTTCAAGGAGACAGAGACGCTGAACATTTATTCAGGAGAAATTTAGTCCGTTCAATCTTCTCAATATGTACCTCATGTCATAAGCCGATGCATTGTTAGCAATACATTGCATGAAACTGAGTTTTTCCGTTATTCTAAAGTTACAATTCAGGCATAATGCCAAAATGTAGTTTCCTGTTATTACCTCTTTATTGGGTCCGAAGACCCCCTCCACGTAATAGTTATGATGACGTACTCGCCTTTTACCATGTTTTCCAGAAGCGTCTCCATGCACATGTTTTGCTCTCGCATTTTTTACGTAATTTTTTACGTCATATAATCATTTTAATCCAGCAGCATATTCTTGAGAAGATGTGTCTCCATCTCCTCAAGGGGGAATGTAGTCGAATCGACTACTTTGTGCTCTACAATTTTCCCGTCTTTATCCACTAGTGTATAACTGTGCATGCATAACTTGTTTAAGTTGACTACATCTTTTCCCTCCTGGCTGGGCTCTAGCACAGAATCACAGTCATGATAACATGACTGTGAATCTATCGGTTCGCGTGCATGGCTGAGAATTGGTACATTTCATCTTCTTCAGGCATACTGATGTTTTGCAAGCCTGTAGTGGACGAACACAATTTTACGTGTCCAGCTTTTTCGCTTACGTGCATCCCTTGCATGCAGGAGGGGCAGTAAAAGTTGTCTCTAAGTCTCGTTCTTCTGAATGTACGCATAAATGTGTACAGACATGGTTTGTGAGCGATATGATTGGTAACTAAGATTTGCACAAGGTGGATCGTGCGCTCTTTGCTGGCCTCTATACTGCCTATGTATACACTGACCAGACCATAACCTTCCTTCTCTTTTGTGAGCTGATATAGTCTGATGTTAACTTCACAGTCCCTTTCTATACTTGGTAAATTTTCTAAAGTCACAGGTGTGTTCAAGGGGAGATTTGGAGTGGTGAAATATTCGTTTTTGTATGGGAGGTAAGTCAACTCTGATTCACGTCTTTTTTTGAGAGATTTGTTTCCTGTTTCAAGTGGAAATGAGCAATCATGCTTGTCAATACAAAATAATTTTTTTTTGTTTTATGTTGACAATATTGGGCCGGCCTGGACAATTTGCGGGCCAAGGAACATAGTTGTCAAGTCTTTCATTTCATTTAACCCTTGTCTTGTAGAATTTCAGCTGAACAGTGGTTACTATATTAATAATCCAGCCACTACCTTTCAGCTCCTGTGTTTCTAATTTATTTTGGTAATCTACCTCGAGATCCTCAATCAACTATCTTAAACCACGGTTTTTATACCAGTCCTTGCCATCTATAGATGTATTCTCCATTGTATTCACCATTTTAACCTTCACGGTGCATTGGAGTCTTTGGAATGTTCCTAATTTAGTTTCAATGGGTTTCACTAATTCTTAGCATCCCGATGTTAGCATGGATGATACGTTGACATGTTCAGTGAATGGAATAAATTCGGGTGACAAAATGGTGGTCCGATATACCTTCAGAGGTAGGTGGGTGAAAGATAGCCTCACCCAACGGAGCCTAACCATCAGTAGTGACGAGATGTTCAACTAGAGACATCGTCAAACCGTCAGTAGACCGAGTAACAATCTGTTCAACAGGAGACAGCGCCAATGCAGCAGAAGGCTGAACTCCGGGCAGTTCCATAGCAGTAGGCCGATCTCCGGGTAGTTCCGAAGACGAAGACAGAGCAGTAGGCTGATCTCCGGGTAGCTCCGAAGACGGAGCAGTAGGCTGATCTCCGGATTGTTCCGAAACGAGAGCAGCACCACCGGGTTGCGGGCTTGCGCTAGGGCTTGCAGACATTGCGAGACATTGCACAAGCTACCGCCTTTTTGCTTGCAGGTATCTCTTTTGGGGGATGAGTTGACTAAAAACCAGCTGTCGGATCAGTATTCGCCTGACTTTGATGGGGGTCTTCATGTAGTACACATAAGCCTCGGGTGTTCAACAATGACGTATTCTCCATCACCATATCATCTTGATTCATCTTGCATGAGTAAAGAAAATAGATTAACAGAACAATCCAAAAAATGACTACCAAAGTTACAGAAAGACATCTCTACAATAAAACAAAAGATAGACATGTTAGAACTAACAATACTTACATCTCGAGTGCAAATATGACCGGCATCAACAAGATCGACACGGCAAATCATGCATGAGCTGCGGTGTTCACCGATTTATACAACAGTGTTCGATAACTTGGAACAAAAATATGTATCATGCACCCAGTGCGCGATACGCTGCCTGATGTATGAAATCAATTCAAACGAAAGCAAAACGAAGCCTAAAAGGCATTGAAATCACCGTAACTTGACGGGAGGATAGGGGGTGGGTGGGTGGCCCTGCTGAGTCAATGGATACACACATCCGTCGCTCGTCGCTTCGTCTGTACCTCCTCTGCCTTAGTATGCTCATAGCCTACCTTCTCGTTGAACGCCCCGACTACAGCCTCATGTCGCCCAGCTCCGTGATTCATTACAGCCTCTCGTTGCCCAGCCCCGTGGTCCATTACAGCCTTTCGTCGCCCAAACCCGTGATCCATCTCTACTACTTGAAGCACCTCACCAATATGGAAGTGTTCAGGATGACAAGTTTAATTGTTTCCTACAAACGCAACCTAAACGATTTCCATTCGTCGAGGGTGATAATTTCGTATCGGCAACCCTGACTACATTTAAAATTCTCAAATATCCGGTAGATGGAAATGTATTCTTCTATTCTGATTCGTCAGGAGACCAGTAGTGTAGACTTACTGTGCAATCAAGAGAGTTGTTTAGTGATGTTTTCAAACTCAAAGTCATCTCGTCACAGATCTAAAATACTTCTTCGCACAGACTTCATTGCGAGCTTTCTAACACAAGAATATACAGTCCTGGATATGATACAAGATCCTTCATACTCTACCTTCGAGCCTCGTGGATTTAAACGCTCAATGGAACAAGCCGAAAATGAATCACGACCTGAAGCATAATACGAAATGGTAGATTCCTCAACCAATACCTTCTACTCCGGCGCTCAACAACACGATCAAGATGGCAAGACCTATTCGATCGATGTAGTAAACAGATATAACCCTCCCAAAGATCAAGACGACATTGCTAGAATATATGATGTTCCAGACAAATCCTACATTGGAGGATCAAAATACACCTTTGGGTCATTCCCCTCAGCTTCTGAAGACATAGCAAAAGGGCTGAACCGACCTTTTTTTAATGTAAATTATCCACGCAGTATTATAGGAATAAAATTGTATTAAGTGTAATAATTTATTCAATCAATATAATCTAAAAATATATACTTTGTATATAGTGACCTTTGCTATGCATCATGCCCGACTTGGTACAAATCAGTTTCTGTAGTCGATGTTTGTTGCTGGTTATTTCCATACATACTAGATTGTTGCGGGCGATGACCGTTCCAAGATTGATGGGGGTGATGAGCGTTCCAAGATTGTTGGAGGTGATGACCGTTCCAAGATTGTTGGGGGTGATGAGCGTTTCAAGATTGTATTGGGTGATGACCGTTCCAAGATTGTTGGGGGTGATGACCGTTTCAAGATTGTGGGGGTGATGAGCGTCCCAATATGGTCGGGGGTGATGAGTGTTCTAATATGGTTGTGGGTATAATGAGCGTACATGTTGAATCGCATCCTGACAGTGTTGACCGTACCAAGGTTGTTGTGGGTGATGAGCGTTCCAAGATTGTTGGGGTTGATGAGTGTTCCAAGAGTGTTGGGGGTGATGAGTGTTCCAAGATTGTTGCGGGTGATGTACGATCCAAGGCCACCTCTGAAACACATGCAACTGAAATTGCTGAGGATTCATCTGAAAGTGGTGCAGATACCACATATCCTGATACTGATGTACCGCTTGCGGGTATTGGTGAAACGTATTTGCATCGCTATCTTAAGATGACTCGTCATTGCCCAGACTGAAAACGGAGGATAAAAGAACATATTTCAAAAGTTTTTTTATTGTTTAAAAATAATTTTACAAAAAAAAAACTAATTAATGAGGCTCGAATCACCATCAATTGATTAGAGAAGAAGAAATGTTTGAAATTTTCTTTTAAAATTCACACAAATTATAAATAATACAATCACTACAATCGATTAGCCAGCTTGGCAATTATCAGTCATATAAACATAGGTTAGGTTATGAATAGAAATTATCGGCGTTACAACGAGGAAGGGTTGGGGTGGAAGCTAAAATCGGTATGCAAATCTGATCTTCGAAATATACTGATGTTGGATCCATCGTAGGATCTAGATTATTATTCTCGTCACGGAATTCGTCAGCCACGTCCAATCTATTCCCTATTAATGTTGCAGGATTCTCAAAGACGCTGTTCAAGATTTCATTCATGATGCAGCCATCGTTCATAATATGATCCACCTTGCGTTGATTGATGTCTAAAGATAAACAAAATGGAGTTGATGATATACCCTGGTATATGACATCGTCTCCAAACTCTACATCCTCTTCTAAATAATAAGCATGAGGGAATTCGCCAGAAATGGGTTCAATGCTACTCAAATCGACCATCCTACGCTGTGCCAAATCACCATGTTGAATTATTCCGCATTCCAAAATATCGCCGGATTGATAAATGTCGGGTGTAGAATCGCTTTCTTCACGTGTGTGAGCCCTAGTTCGGGGAACGAAACTATTTTCAAGGTCAGTGACCATTGTATCTGCGAAAATATTTATTGAAATGTCCTCACCGCCTTCATTAAGCAAGGGCTCGTCATCGATAATCTGAGTTATCTGAGGGGGATATTTACTTAAAAATATAACGGTATCTTGGTCTTGTTCTAAATTATTAACCCAGGCGTTTACAAGCGAGTTACGTAGTGACAAGTTTTTTGGGTCGTTAATGGATCCCACTAGGTTCAAAGGTTCACGCAAGTTTACATATTCTGCTAGATACCCCTCTGGGGTAAACGGCCCCCACGAATGATCATGTCAAGCTAATAAAAATTAAGCTGGGGTCGCATGTAGAGAAATCTGACTCTAAAATATCTGCCCTCGCATGGACCACCCGTTCTCTGAGTCATCAATAGCTTGACTTCACACAACCTCCTGAAAACCTATCTGTAATATAAAATCTAAAAAACTACGTACCTGAAACAGGCTCGTGTCGTATTTTGAGGGTGAATGGGGTATTCGATTCGCACCTTCGTTTCTTTGGTAGCTGTGCAGAAAAATCCCCATCGGAAGTAGGCGCGGTCACAGCTGCTTCGCCACGTGCGGTCGCCCGTGGAGGCGTGCCTGCCCGGAGAGGGGAAAATGGGGTGGTACCGGCAGTGGCGGCGTTAGGTGTAGCGACCGAGCTTGTGACGGTGTCGGATCGCGGGCGCTTCACTGCTCGAGAAGATAGCCTAGATATCCCGCTTGAGCCAGTGATCTGCTCTAGTCGAGCGTCGTACACGATGACACAGTCCTCCTCCTCGCTTACCCGAGGACAATCTGTTGGACAAAAAGGGGTTAATTAGAAACCAAAACATTAAATACTAATATCCTGTCGAAAGAATATATACGAATTAATTCTCAAAAAACACATACACAATCGTACACATTGAAGACCTCTTATAATTGAATAAAATATTTTTTTTTTGCTCAAAATGTGTAGATATTACTACATTGATGTCCTGTT
>SDVV010044203.1:0-10179 GCA_016164225.1 Gammarus roeselii
TGGAGGACAGAGTTGATTCGCGTGTTCTGAGATGGTTCGGGCACATGGAGAGGATGGATGAAGAGAGATTGGTGAAAAGGATAATAAAGACGGAGGCGAGTGGTCGCAGGCCTAGAGGTAGACCGAAGTTTGGATGGATGGATGGTGTGAAGCAGGCGTTAGGAAGGAGAGACATGAATGTGGAGGTGGCGAGAGAGCGTGCAATGAACAGTTATGAGTGGATAATGGTAGTGAATGGTTGATTTTGACGCAGCTCTGATGTGCTTTCCCGCCCTTGGCATCCCGTTGTCAATATGATCGAGGGGAGAGGGGGAGGGCTGGCCATTATGTTGCGGCGGGGGTAAACCAGTAAAACTGTCGGGCCCTGCTGCTGACGACGGATCCTCGGACTGCACTCGTGACACAGAGTGTATGTTGCGGGGGTACCGGCCGGACCCTACAGCACAAAAGGGCTAAGTTGTGTGTGTTAGCGTGTGAGGGTGTGAGGTGCGTTTTGCCGTCGGCCACTACCCTTTCTGAGGGATGCGGCCTAGTGTCTGTATCGGTATCTATGTATGGACTTATAAAAGTCCTCTCCAATTGAGTTATTATGTGTGATGAGAAGGGTCATGATAGAGGTGCGTAGATCATTGTTAATAGAGGAACTAGCCAGCACCAATCTCCCTTTTTCCTGAGCGTCAGATTTTGCCTAGTTCTCTTCTAGAAGAGATAAGAGTGGTTTTAAAGCTGTAAATAGGCAATCCTGAATGTGAAACCAACCCCTGTGATGTTGGGCCTTGCCAGACATATATTTTACATGCCGCCAAACAGGGTCTGGTAGTTTTAAAAGGGCAAAAATGACAAGAGATACTGTCGCTGGGCTTATATGCCTCGGAGCTCTTCTGCAAGTCCTTACCTTTGAGATCAATATCGGTAACCTTTAAAGGTGCACTAGACTTTGAAACTTTCGCCACTTCGTTTTGCTAGGTTAGTGTTAGTGTTAAACAATCTGTTAATGCTTTTACAGAGAGCTCTCTGTAAAAATAAATACTTGAAAAATAACAGCTGAATGCGACCGCTGATCCAAGTAATTCAAAGATCACGTGAATGAGCAATATTTATATATTGTTAGGAAGCCAAACTATTGTGTACCAACAATCACCTGTTCTATGCAATTCGACCTGCTCGAAGAGTTGGCGTTTAATATAAATAGTACTAGAACGTGTTCCCACAAGCAGAATGGCAAAATGTTCTTCTACAAAACGCAGGTCATCCGTGCGCAATTTTTCAGATGGAAATTGGCAATACGCTCCAGAAACAATATTAGACTATTTTGACGCTTTAAATGGCTGTCATGTTATTAAATTTCTCCTATTTCACCGATATAAATTGTAACGGAATTTCAATGGAGAGAAATCTAGAACACCTTTAAATTTCATTGCTTGACCTGATCGGATGGAGTCCAAGTTATGGGAGGAACCCCGCCTAAGATAGGGAATTCGTCAAGGGAATCTACCTCCAGCTCTCGATCTCTTGGGCTGCTGCTGTAAAAGATGGCCTGTTCTAAATCTCCTAAGCAGAAATTTGCTCCTTGTGGTCATAAGAGCCATCCTCGTCTTCTAGTGGCTCATCTGGACCTCTCTACGAGTAGTTTTGAATTTGCTTCCAGTTGCATTTGGGTGAGAGGAACCCTTGGGCTTAGAGTTTCCCCAGGTGTGTAGCAAGGGCTCGAAAAAGTCATCTCCACTGGAGCTTAACTCTGTGTTGATAGGCGTTGCAAGTTCAATAGAGGGAGCCTTGGAAGAGTCGAGGGCTTTCCTATGTCGTTTGGAAGGCAATAGGTGGTTGGACGACTCTAATACGGAACCTGGCCGTGAATCCCCCTGTCCAGGTTTTTTGTTTACGCTTCGAATTCTTGTCAGTTTTAGGAGCCAATGCATTTGCTGGTGTTTTGAATGACATAGCGTTCATTTGTAGGCTTTCAACTATAGTTTCATGTATTGTTCCATTTATCACAGATTTAGAGGATTTTACATATTTACATATATTACATAAAGGTAAAATTTATACACAAATAGGAATGACGGCGATACAAATACGGACAATTTGACTTGAGTCGAATAGAATAGAAATTGATTCCACGTATCGCCAGGAATTGACAACTGCGACTACAATACGATTTCAGCGTGCGTATATAAGCAACGGTAAATGACGAATTCGATGGACTAGTCGATGCTGACGCGTGACAAAACGAAAGCATAACAAACACAGGCATGAATACTATGATGATCTGTGCAATGGTAGGTTGGACGACGTCGAGCACTTTGTAGTGCGGGGTACGAGTTGACAACTTAGCGCGTTACACAGCCATGTCAATGACATTGATGGTGATATGGCTAAACGGATGCACATATATGACCGAGTTGTGAATGGGCATGGAATTACGCATAAATACATAATTATAAACGGCATAGGCATGCTAAACAATTGCTGAATGAAAAATCAGTTGACTATATAAACGTAGTAGAATGATTGAGATATGGTGCCTCGTAACAGAATAACGCCTAAAAAAATACAAAAACAGGAAATGAATCGATGGTGACTTTTTACACTTGGCTGGTCCTAACACGCACTGTTGCACTTGCACTAGTGCCAGATCACGCATAACACAACATGGTAGAGGTTAAAGGTTAATTATGCATAACGCGTAATTAAGGAATATAATTATTTTTTTTCCGTGATGGTAAATAGAATTCACAAAAATTACTGATCGAAGAAAATGCGTTTAAACTCCGGTGACTATACTCACACCTTGTGTCGATGGTTGGAATTACATGTGTCGATGGCTGGTTGAGGATGCGATTGATCTGAACACGCGATCACGACAACAGTCGTGTAGCGGCCAATCGCCCTGATATTGTCTACTACGATCTCGCCCTACTATAATTATTGTACTATGTTCCTCTACTATAAATGTCCTATCGCCTCACTACTGTAATAACCACATCTTATTTGATTCTTGAAGTCACGTGTAACTCAAATATTCATAAGCCATCTCATTATATTTCATGTCTATGCTATATATGTTTCTTGTCCATGTTTGCTCATCGAGCAACCTCATGCTAGGCATTCCGAGTTTCTCATGTACGCTACTCTGGAGTAACATGCCATATCACATGTGCTGGCGGGCAGTCAACATGTAGTTCACCATATCCGGTCGGGATCCTCCGAATGAGATCTCGTCCTTGTCACACTGTAATTGCCAATTATCCGAAAACTATAAACATCTACAACTACCATCATTAACGTCACATCCGTCCAGACCTCTCGATGCCGGCTCATTATTTCCTCTCCATAACTAATTGCCTCGGTCGCAAAAATGGAAAACAACTAACACTGCCGCACCACATTCCAAACTTTTCCGTATGCCATGATGAGATTATTTTCAGCCCACGTTATCATGCATTCAAACAAACCATTCGTACTTAATCAAATCATATCATACTTTTACTTACAGTTAAAAAATATCAATTGCTTTAACTAAATTCAAACAATATCAGTGTAATTATTTCCTACGTCAAATCATTACTTCTTCAAGCATTTAATTTCAAATTATCACTTACTATTTCATGTGTACAGTTGATGCAACGTTCACTTATGGTCAGCTACACCTTCTTTCACTCTAACTCTCTCGCTCAGCTGTACTTCACTCAACTCGTAGCTCAGCTGTTAGACCCAGAGCATTGATAGAAGTGCTAATTTAACAAACGAGTTATGCTATAATAGGTTGGTGTTCTTATATAACCTTAACAGACTTATACGATAATATTTATTTATTTTTCTTATTTAATTATTATTAGAACATGTACTGTTCTGAGCATTCATTTTTCGCAGTCAATGTTCAATTTGCACTGTACTGTATTATACGTTTGACTGAATGCAGAGTAAGAAAACATGCACTGCGGTGACCTGCCACCATCACATGCATCGGCCTAACACAGGCTCCCTTCCGAATCCTTCAAATTAACACACCAACTTGGATGATCAATGATCACCTCGCTAAACATCAACCGTAAAGTTATTAAGCCCTTATTTTCCTTCCGAATCCTTCAAATTAACACACCAACTTGGATGATCAACCCACTACCGGTTAACCTAGACCTGCAAGTGTCCCCTAAAACAACTACTCCAACTAACGCGTACTGACAGGAATTCCTGAGACTTTTTGAGGTAGTATATTTACAGCACCACCATATATACACTGGCGGCTCCAAAACCGCGGACAGAGTGGAAGTCGCCGCTGTGAGAGGGGACATCCCACGTTTGGCCACCCTCCCACAAAAGGCCTCCGTGTTCTCTACGGAGCGTTACGCAGTCGAACTAGCTATCTCTATTGCAAAAACAGAACGCCTCCCCCAGATACGTCGTATTCTCAGACAGTCTGAGTGTCCTCGCTCAGGTTGAAACATTGCACTACGAAAACCCTGTTCTACATAAAATGCAGCACGATCTCTTTATGATCAAATTCTGAAAGCGGGCTCATGTTGTAGGGTGACTACGTTCTCCAAACACTACAACTGCCCGTCCAAAGATACGCCGATAGGATAAATTATTCCTCATAACCTGCACGGGTATGTATTCAGTTTCTCGTTCTTGCTATTCTTGCAGTTATTGGAAGCTCATACTCGTGAAATTGTTAGTTTACACTAGCATACCTGTGAAGTGTGAACGTAGTTTCAGGATGTTGGAGTTTCCAATAACGAATGACTGCCCTCCCGCCAACCCCTCTAAATTTAATACTTCAACATAATAACAAAAGGGTAGCGTCCAACCTCGGAGGTAACCTGCATGGCACGTTGGTAGGAGCCTGATACGAGTCCTTTTTCTTCTTATTCAGCACGGCTGAATAGAGGACGCAGGATCAAGAGGCTCCGAGCACCCCATTCGCCGTTTTGTAGTTATTGGAAACTCATACTCCTGAAACTACGTTAACACTTCACAGGTATGCTAGTGTAAACTAATAATTAGTAAGACCAACTAAGCAGATTTATTAACAATATTGAAGGCATCACAACGTGTAAGTGATTGAAAGGGACCGTGTGTGCACGGTAAGGTGCATCTTGCCATTTTTGCTATGAATAAGTACAGCGTTCATCACATCATGTAGTCGAATGAATGGAACCGTGTACACCTCCGTAGCTAAGAAACGAAGTTTATTTAATTTTGCCGATATAATCTGGGAACACGTGGGCCTTCGGGACCCATTGAACAGAATTGGTGCCATGAACCCCCTGATGGAGGGGTTTTGTTACCAATGCTGTTTTTTCGGGGCCCGAAGGCCACCCTCCCATCCTACCACCTCAGAGTCCCCTGGCTTTCCTCTCCCTCTCCAGCATTTTTGTTAGCCAGCGGAAGGACCGTGCTTTCCTCATTTAGGGGATTTACTCCTGTGGTTCATCCTAAAGGATGCAACAACAGAATAAGGTTTTCCAGAATTATTTCATGACGAAATTTGCAAAGTGTTTAGATTTTGAAATCACATGGCCCAACTAAATTTGTTAACAGATCTGTATCAAATTTTTGTCAATTTATTGTGTTAGATCGATTGATATGATTTTGTTGGAAAAAATTATCAGCAATTTTACAAACTATATATTTTAACTGGAAAAATATATAAATAATGAAATTACAAGAGAAAATCACGAAAATATGCATCAAATTTGAACATTTATAATTTGGTGGGTAACTGAAACAAAAATCTGCGTGATAGTTCAGGTAAATGGATAGCTTCTACGCAGCTGTTTAATTTTTAATTGAATTGGTAGCAGCTTGTTGTATTGTGTTTATATGTTCCACATCTATCCAAAGCATCAGCCTTAGTTTCAGATTTATTTGTACTATTTCTTCTAGCTCCAACAAAATTTTCAACGTTTGCAAAACTCTTTTGGTGAAAGGGGCTACGTTCGTCCCTATGATAATCACAGCGACAGCGTATGGGGAGAATTCCCTAATCAAATTCTATGTCTCATCCCGGACGTGTTCTATTTAGTTAACGTAGTATGGAACGAACTATATTGTTAACGGGGTTTATTTTCTGAGAACCGCAGTGAAATAGGGTAATATACCTAGTAAATCCTACTGATGGTAGTAACTCGCGGTGACTGTGCCGAACTTTGGTGTTAAGCTAAACTATGTTTAGCTCTATAGATAGCGACTAATATCGGGAAAAATAAACCTACGCTGATGAAGTTAATTGTCTCTGATATTCAGTTGGCAATTACAATGTTGTGATATTTTGAAGGCGCTCAATAGTTGAACAGAATAATCCAACAGCAAACAAACCGCTATCTTTTATATCCCCAAGAGGGAAGTGATCGCTAATCGTGGTGAATCGCAGTTTATATAATTTGAATATAACCTTTGACTTGCTTTAAATGAAATAAGGTCATACAACATCTCAAGAACTCAAAATGATGCGAGCCACAACATTCTTATGTAGAAGTATTGGAAGAATGGCTTGTGGTCTTGTTGATGAGTGATGCCATGCATGGTGTTGACTACCGATTCTCACATGAAGGTGTGGTGTGATTGTATAATGTGAAACGGAAGAGTTGTAACGTTTGCAAGTTGCCACTCTTGAGAATTGCTTCAGCAATAGTACAGGATCAAGCAATTATAAACCTACATTCCTATGTGATAAAGGAGCCAAGGGGACACTATTCAGTTCTCAAAGTGTACATTTATTGTCTAGTTTATCTGATAAATATTATTGGTAATATTGCAGGGTCCAGTTTGTAAATTTTTAGCATTGCATATTGTCCATTTAAATGTATTAGTAGGTAAATTGGTATGGTGTTGAGATCTACCATCTAGTTCCAGATTTTCCAATTGCTCAAATATAACTTGTATTGGGTCAGATACCAAACTGGAAAACTTGGCAAATAGTTGTGCACTGAAACTTTTCCCAACATTTCAATTGCACAGAAATTTTGGGAAAAGTAGGATTCCCCAACATCAAATGCACTAAAGAGGATTTCTTAAATTTCAGTCGAGTGTTCATATGGTTGGTGAAACATTAAAATTGCAAACATAGATATCCTGTGCCTACAGTGCTGGAGGAAGCAGTGGATGACAACCAGACCAATGAGAGGAAGGACACTCACATCCTCTCTGGTGACATCCCCGAAGTGAGAGCAGACAAAGACTGCAATGCGCTTGCAAAGAAATTACTGTCTGAAAAGGTTTTGTCATTTCCGAGGAGGACATCAGTATGACTCACAGAATCCGCAAGAAACAGGATCGATGCCCTGACTATCGTAGTGCAATTTTTGAACTTTGTGGATGCAACGTCAAGAGTAAGATTATGTCTGATTGTAAAGAGAAGGAGCTTGAGCCTGGGGGGCACTTGGCAGCAATGGCAGGTGCTGCACTGATGAAGAAAAAAAACATCTTGCTCTGCTGGAGTCTTGTATTATCTCTTTTTTTTGGCAGGTGGAGAGAACCAACAGGCAACAGCTGGGTGTCCAGTCATTTTATTTTCAATCTAAGCGTAGAATAGTTTATAGATATCAGACCTGATGAGTACATTGTTTCTGTATTTTTTTTGCAAATCAATGAAATATTTTTGCTGTTTCTATTCAGCTCATTAGACGTGTGAAGGCTTTGAATGTGCAATGGCTGAATTGTGGCCTCCACTCTTCTGACCCTCACGCACGTTGCGTGGGGCATGCCGCCACCTCCTATGTTTACGGGCAAGAGCAGGAGGGGCCCTATCAGCTCAATAGATGCCAAAATGTCTACAGGCATGAGAAGTATGACATCAATAAGAGGTATCAAAACTGATAGGTCAAAATGAAACATTTTTCAGATTGAAAGATTTATGAGTTTGAGCTCTCTTAGGCCAAAGACATTTTTACCTTTCTCTCCTTCCCCAATCACTTGTCCCTGCCACTGCCCACAAACAATATGTACTCAATTACTGGGAAAATCCTGACAGTAGGACAGCAGAGGAAACATACCTCACAAGCACAATCCTCCTTTACTCACTGCTCAAGTTGAATAGATGAGAAGTAGCTACTTGGAAAAATGTAGGCTAAATCATTTGGCCAAATGTAACTAGCAATCAATATGGTCTGAGAACCTGTCAATTGTTGGTAGCTGGATTGAAATCACATTTGATCATCATTACCACAATGCTAGGGCAAAAATTCAACAAAAAGTCCAATAAGCCAGTATTTTCAATTAATATGAAAGAAAAGGCTAATAAATGGTAACAATTCACAAATAATATTCATTTATGTGTACAGACCCATCCATTGTAAAGGCAGCAGCGCCTCAACCAATCATCTCTCCCACCATACCTTTTCTCACACTATCCTACTAGGAATTATGCCGATACAAAGAGTGGCTTGACGGCAATGGTCCATACCATAGATAAGCAAGAAGAGCAGGTAGCGTTGACCGGGGTTACTCCCCGCAGTCGGAAACGCAGGGTGACTGCTTGCACCCCCCTTCTGGGCACCAAGACGTCGGAAATGTCACCGTTTGACTACGGGGCTTGGAAGAGCAGATCTTTGTTAGTAAGTATAAGCTACTTATAGAAATTCAAAACGCGCACAGAATTTATGAAAAATTGCCAAAGTAAAGGTGTGTTTTTCAGGTCCCCGAAAATTTTGGTTTGGAAAACTTGACGTTCCGCAAACTTTGATGCTGTGGCTAGAGTTTCCATTGGATTAGGGCCAAATTTGGTGGTGATACTCGGAATATAGTGTAGTTCGTTGCGTATGAAAGATTTTGGGAAAAGATGTAAACTTTTGTAGATAAATACAAATATACAACGGCGGGGAGTCACCCCAGGTGAAAACAAAATCGGGGGTGACTCCCCGCACCTATTTTGTTATTAAATATTTTTGTTTTTCTTCAATGAAAAGTGATAGAGTGCAATTCTACACACATATGATGACATTTGGAAGTAAATGACCCACAATAATGACACCACAGCAAATTTCAATATGCGTAACTAATTTTATAATGACCCGATTTTTTCAACACATGGTGACATGTATAGGCCTAAGTTTTAACTTATGTTTAATGCTCAGGAACAAAATTTTTCATCATATTTTTATATCGAGACGACAATCCCTTACCTAGCATGACTTGTATTCATGTTAATGCAATAAGTTTGGAATAGAATTGACAAAATACATTTTTTACATGTTGTATCGTAATATTAAAAAGATGGTTTTTCGTAATATGTGCTCATTTACTGATACTTTAGGGTCATAATTAGTTTAGGATGTGGAGAAATGACTTCCAGTAAAGTTAAATTGCAATTTTTGAAGGAAAACTTCGTTTTCCGCCGCGAAATCGGGAAAAAAATCCTTCGACAGTATGGTATGACGGCAGCATAAGACGAGCATCAGAAACACCTGTCACAGACGTAATATTTGACGTTAATTTTATTTTAAGCAACTCACCTTTGTATCTCACCTTTGCAGCCCCCCACAGCCCCAATAACCCCGCCAACAGGGCACGCAGGCATGGGAGGCAGTACACCTCAGCGCGCCAGCAATCAAAAAGAAAAGCACTGTACAAGTACTGCAGCAGGACGCTGGTTGGAATGCGCTCAATAGGTCCAAAGAAAACAAAACAATGAAGACAGTCAACAACTGCACACAACCGTTGACAACACAAACAAAGCAACAACATCACATCAAATTTAGTCTAGCAAAACTCGTACAACACTGCCCCCAACTCCTCCGCCAGGGCCCTCTTGAAGCTGCGTAGTGAATCACAGGGCACCACATTGGCGGGCAGCCGGTTCCAAATCTGCACACAGCGAGAATAAAAGAATCTTTGTTTATAGTCAGTCTGACAGCGAGGAACCACCAGCTTGAAAAGATGCCCACGTGTGCCAACATCCGGAGCTCTCTCAAACAGAGCAGACAAACCTGAATCAACAGAACAATGAAAAATCTTCCAACACTTCACAAGATCAGAACGCAACAACCTCCCCCTCACAGAAAACAACTGCATTGCTTTGAGCCGCTCACCATAGTCCACTCCACCCAGCCCATCAATCTCCTTGGTCCACCTCCTCTGCACAGACTCCAACAGTCTCAGATCCCCCAAATATCCCACATTCCACACACATGAGCAGTAGTCCAAGATGGGTCTAATATGAGTAATAAATAAAGAGAC
>SDVV010044204.1:0-10178 GCA_016164225.1 Gammarus roeselii
ACACCACCACACCACCACACCACCACACCACCACACCACTACACCACCACACCACCACACCACCACACCACCGCACCACCACACCACCACACCACCACACCACCACACCACCACACCACCACACCACCACACCACTTACACCACCACACCACCAAATCAACCACATCACAACCACGTCACACCAGCACACCACTACACCACCACACCACAACCCCGCCACACCATCACACCACTACACCACTACACCACCACACCACCACCATAGCTCCCTCACCGGAATGTTCGTGAAAAACGGTGTCCTGCATTGACACCCGTACAGTTAAATTAGGGCCCGGCATTGACACCCGTACGGTTAAATAAGTTCCCGGCATTGGCGCTAGCACGGTAAGAAAAGGTACCCGGCATTGGTACCTGCTCGTTGCAAAACGGTGGCCAGCAATGATACTGGTCAGCCTTGAATTACCGATCAATGAAACTGTAACAATCTCGGTCCAACATCGTGCGTCGGTGGCTTTCTCTTCAGGTGCTCATTTGAGCTGTTTCGAGTATCATCGTTAAATGCAATTTTATTTTAAAAACTTTTCATTTCTTAATATACTACAACAAAAATACACAGACACATGATGCTCTCTTAGACGTTCTTCTTCAGAACTAATCTTCTTACTGTCAAAGAGCAGCCCAGTTTGGGCCAAATGTCCTGTTGTTTTCTTCTTACACTTGCAAACACTTGTAAGCCACAGCACCACACCGCCCAATCCCTACCGCTACAGCACCACCACAGTATCACAAGGCCATAGCACCATACCATTTGAGTGCCAGCACCAAAACGCGTATCACCACATCCCCACATCACCGCTCCAACCATTCCACCACACAACGGCACCTGTTTGTCCCTGCCCAGCCCTGAAGCGGCATTCCAATCGGAAGTCCCCTTTAAAGTAAGCAAGGCTCACCTGCTGCTGCTGCTGCTTCGACTACTGCTGACGGCACTGGCGGTGCTATTGGTATTGCAGATTGTGATGATTACTTCTAAGAGAAATCATGACAAGTGTGATTTCTGTTGCTGCTTTGAAATGATCATTATGAGTCATTTGATTATACGGAGTTACCATTTGCGCTGAAACGCCACCGGGTTTAAACATCAGTTTGTTGTGATGCATGTAATAGTCAAAGTTCTCATCTTACGCGGGTCTAGGGACCATGGACGGGTAGGTTGTCTCCACTAATATCAAGCTCGCACTTTGTTCGCTCTCCGTTAGTTTGGTTTGATCACCCACAATAAAGTCCGTCTGAGTCCTCACTGTGAAACTCGTTTGAAATAACACATTCTTGTTAGGGACAAAAAAATAAAAAGATACTTCTGGTTTCATTCAAGTGATTTTCAATAATAAATTTACCTAGAAGGATTTTTAAAAGATATTTTAATGAGCAGTGATGAGGTGAAGAGGCACTCTATAAAATTATTTCCTGGTAACTGAGAAGCCATTCAGAGTAAAAAAATATATACAGCTCTCATTCAGAACATCGACCCTGGTTCCTAGCTATAAATTAATTTGTTATGTGATCTTTTAACTACAACAAAATAGTGAAATCAGAGCATGCATAAGAACGAGTATCTCTTTTCATGTAAGGGTTAAACAGAAATCAGTTCCTTGCTGGGAACATACTACTCAGTCAGCTGACCGAAAGAGCTATCCTACTCTCAGGACGTTCCAAGACATATCATCCCAGATTAGCTCTGTGTTATAGGCCATTCAAAGCTCCCCAAAAAGTCCCTTCACACGGCTCCTTTGTAGGCTCTTTAGGAATCAGACCCGTATGGAGGCCCAGTATGTAGGCCTACGAGCAGTCAAAGAGGCTGGTCAAGGGAAATAAATGTGTTATAAGATTGAATAGTCCTACGGTATTAGGCCGCTCGCAATGGGGCACAAGTGTTCCGTAGGATACTCTTTACCGATATTTATTCAAAGCAACTCGTCGAATTTCATCTCATGATAGTCGGCAAAAGTATTTGAAAAATGTGTCCAGATACTGTGTCGGGCCGTTCAAGGGGGTACAAAGGACCAGGGACTCAACACAATGCGCACGGTCTTGGACACACGACCCGCATGGACACGGAGGCTAAGGGGAAGATCGAGGAGTTTAAAGGACTTTACGGTTCGGCCATGGCGACGTAGGGGAAGCTGACTAGCGAAAATGAGGCGGACTAGTGGGGGGAAACTTAGATCAACTGACCCGTTCAAGGAAAGTGAGAAAAATCAACTAGTGATGGAGACTGAGAGAACCGACAAGGAAAAGGAAAATGAGGAAACTACTAGTAAACGAAAACAGAGTACTGACTTGTAATGAAAAACAGAAGGTAACTAACTAGTGAACGGAAAGTAAGGGGAACGGACTAATGAAGGGAAACTAGGGCGAACTGACTAGTATAGGAAGATTGAGGTGAACTGAGGAGGAGTAACAGTAAAGGTAGCATTCAGTGAAGAGAGGTGGGGAATCAGTGAAGGGAGGTGGGGAATCAGTGAAGGGAGGTGAGGAATCAGTGAAGGGAGGTGGGGAATCAGTGAAAAAAGGTGGGGAATAAGTGAAGCGAGGTGGGGAATCAGTGAAGGGAGGTGGGAAATCAATGAAGGGAGGTGGGGAATCAGTGAAGAGAGGTAGGAAATCAGTGAAAGGAGGTGGGGAATCAGAGAAGGGAGGGGGGGAATCAGTGAAGGAAGGTAGGGAATCAGTGAAGGGAGGTTGGGATTCAGTGAAAGGAGGTGGGGAATCAGTAAAGCAAGGTGGGGAATCAGTGAAAGGAGGTGGGCCATCAGGAAAGGGAGGTGGGGAATCAGAGAAGTTAGGGGAGGAATTAGTGAAGGAAGGTGGGGAATGAGTGAAGGGAGGTTGGGAATTAGTGAAAGGAGGTGGGGAATCAGTAAAGCGAGGTGGGGAATCAGTAAAGGGAGGGGGTCATCAGTGAAGGGAGGTAGGGAATCAGTGAAGGGAGGTGGGAAATCAGTGAAGTGAGGTGACGAATCAGTGAAGGGAGTTAGGGAATCAGGACTCATGAAACAGAGCCAGGAGCTTTCGATACTTAAGATACTCAGGGTTGATCAACCCACTCGAGGGGGGACATAACATCGTGCACACAGAGTTACTGAAGGAAGAAGAGTCATTTTGAGCATGAACTAAGATACCCCATAACATCAATAGTCTGATGACTGAGAGTGGCGTGCGCCCAAATACACTGATGGGTAACGGAACACTCGAACACCAAGATGTGGGAACACAGAGCAAACATAGTAAGTCCCTCAACAGCACGTGTGACAATATGAATCTCAAATTCACACACATCGAAGCCTCCATAAGTAGATGCTTGAACAAGATGCTTTGTCGGTAAACCACGCAAACGGCTACCATTAACGGCGACGAATGAAGGGACGAGCGCTCGGCAGAAACATGCAGGGCAGGTGTGGCCCTCGATCATTCCTCCACCTTTAAAGGTCATTTATTCAATACACACCCGCGACTTGGCCCCGCAAGCTTTGGGTCACACTGGTCGTCATCACAAATGAACTAGGTAACTTGGAGAGTTGTTCAGGTTGAGAGACCGGTCTTTAATTTTATGTGGTAGTGATGGTAACGAATTGTATAGTATTCAATAATTGTACCGCCAAAGGTTCTTGTAGCGAAAAACTTACAGATTGTTTTCTCTGACACCTTTCTGTCGATGGAAGGCCAAAAATATTCCATATATTAGCTAAACTAGAATTTGAAATCTGTGTGAATCATAGTTTGTAACACTGAAGTCGCTCCCAAGTCGGCTTCTTCGGTCGTAATGCGTATATAATGTTCTCACGCTTCAAATTTACAGCTTTTCGAGCAAGTTTATATTACAGTTATCGTCTTCCACCAACGAAAACTATAGAAAAAATAGAAAAGAGGGAAAGCGTGTGGTGAGGACAGCAAAGAGGGTACCTAATGCTGGGGAGGGTAGACGGTTATGCAAGAATTTCGAGGAGAACAATATGTTCTGGGAGGTTATGAAGAAGGTGATGAAAGGCAGACGGCGTGACCGGCTGGCTGTTGTTGGAGAGTGGTGATGGAAGGACGATGTGAGCTGAGTAGTATCACGTGGAGTGCCACGAATGACAGTTTTGAGAGCAAAAGGTGTTGTGGACATAACTCAGAAAAAGGTGCACGAGGCAGTAGGTGGTGATGATAGCAGAGGATGAAGCCCCTGCTTGAACTGCGTGGTGACTGAGTAACAAAATTCGGGTGGAGTAAAGGTAATCAAACGGTTGGTTGATGAAACAACTGAAGAGGAGAGAAAACATAAGCACTGTGCGAGGTGGATAAATAGGACGGAAGATGGCTAATCAAGAGGATTAGATAGCGTACGGATAGTGCGATTGGCGAAGAACGATGTTATTTAGCGTGTGTAGATCAGGTTTTGCAGTGAGACAAGTCTGTGAGAAGTACCTTGCAAAAGACATGATGTGTTGATGTGTTCTAGGCTAACATGGTTCTGAAAATAAAATCACTGTGAGATCGACAGGGAGACATTATGAATGGTTTGCCTTTGCAAAGAAGGGGCGGAATTTATTAAGAGCCTCTTAGAGTTTCTATGCTGGTCGCATGTGCCAGAGGGAAGAGCAAGGGGAGTGCTTGGTGCCCTCTATGTTGGCCGCATGTGTCAGAGTGAAGAGCAAGGCGAGTGCTTGGTTCCCATTAAAGTGGAACTGAGCCAAGGTCGCGTTGTGAAGGCTAATGTGTGATAGCGTGTGATAGGAATAATTAAATGGAGAGTTATTGGAGAAAGTTCAGTGTTGGTAGTACCTGGACTCGCATGTGGGGAAGACTAGTCCAGTGGAAACAGAGGTGAAATCTAAAGTGAAGGACGGATGAAAAGTGTTGGGTACACTGGAAAATGTAAGGAGCTCTAGAACATTGGGTATGGAAGCAAAGAGAGGGTCAGAGTTATGTGAGGGGGTAGTTATCTCAACTGTGCTCCACGAGCTGAGACGTGGGGAGCGAGAGCGGAAGGAGAATAAGTTGGAATGTTTTCGAAATGAAAGGTTTGAGAGGTATGGCCGTAGTGACGCTGAGGGATATTATCACTAACGACGTTGTTCGAGTTAATACGGAGATAGTAGAAAGTTAGAGCACGGCTCTTTTGTTGCTGGGAAATTATAAATCGTCTTCACAAACCAAAATCCTATCACTAGTAGTCAAAAGCGGGTCATTTGAACACTATCACATGCTAGCAGTCAATGGAATATTCTCCCATGTGTCCCATCAAAATAAATTCCGCTGCAGTGTTTGTTTACAAAGACTTGTATTATTTAACTTACATTGATAAAGATTATTCCGTAGGAAATGACTTTTTGTATAATTTTTGTAACATTTCGAATTTGAAATTTCAGCGTTTTGCATCAACACAATTTCAACTCTTTTGTTCAAATACGAAGCTAATAAAACGTAGAATTCAATTGCTACCGGCATAAGAACGAGCAGCCGTTTGGTACCATAGGTGTCAGAAATAGTGGATTTTTTGTGTTTTGTTGCTATATCCTTGCATGTAGGTTGTATGTTTTTAAGTGTGTATATGCATATAACTGTTCCTTCTAGACCTTGAGGAAACAGTCATGAGTATATTCATACTTGAAAACACAATCTCCATGCAGGGATATCGGGAACAACACATGAAAATATCCTATTTCTGGTGTCAATGTCATTAAATGTAAACTCAAATTGTATTCTTCGTCGTGCAGAAATACTTGATCAGCAATTTATTTCATCGGCGCAATCTATGATGCCAACCATTTTGTTCATAAGTATCATTTCCTTTAAAAAAAATCCCCGTTTCATACACTCGCATTGAGTTTCATATTGTACACACATTAACATGTTTCATCTTGTACACACAATAACATGTTTCATCTTGTACACACAATAACATGTTACATCTGCTACACTCAATAACATGTTTCATCTTGTACACACAATAACATGTTTCATCTTGTACACACAATAACATGTTTCATCTTGTACACATAATAACATGTTTCATCTTGTACACACAATAACATGTTTCATCTTGTACACACAATAACATGTTTCATCTTGTACACACAATAACATGTTTCATCTTGTACACACAATATCATGTTTCATCTTGTACACACAATAACATGTTTCATCTTGTACACACAATAACATGTTTCATCTTGTACACACAATAACATGTTACATCTTGTACACACAATAACATGTTTCATCTTGTACACACAATAACATGTTTCATCTTGTACACACAATAACATGTTTCATCTTGTACACATAATAACATGTTTCAACTTGTACACACAATAACATGTTTCATCTTGTACACTCAATAACATGTTTCATCTTGCACTCACAATAACATGTTTCATTTTGTACACACGATAACATGTTTCATCTTGTACACACAATAACATGTTTCATCTTGTACACACAATAACATGTTTCATCTTGTACACACAATAACATGTTTCATCTTGTACACACAATAACATGTTTCATCTTGTACACTCAATAACATGTTTCATCTTGCACTCACAATAACATGTTTCATTTTGTACACACAATAACATGTTTCATCTTGTACACACAATAACTTGCTCAATTATACCCTCATTTTAATGGATCATTGCAGTATTTATTTATAGTGCGCATATGTAACCTATCATGCCAACTATGTAGTTAGTTACAACATTTTGTAGTCGTGTGCCAAACATTTCACGAGTACGCGTTATATACAATCCCATGTTGGATTTGTTTCTGCTCACAGTTTTTCATCAGAAGTCAGTGTCAACAGTATATTGTCACATTGATCCACCAGTTGATCTAATTCATTTCCCTTCTATTTCTTGAAATCCATAGTTCAATTCATATGTATCGTTCTCTTTGTTCTTGGCATATTACCGATGAAACATAAAGTGTGTCACACAATCTATCGATTGATGGGGTATAATGTAACAGTGAGTTTATTTGGGCAGCATGTATAGTCTTAGAACCGCCAGCGCTGATGAAGATTTGGTACATATTATCTGTGGAGTGGGATTTTTGTCATTTTTCAACTTGTCACTAAATCTAAATAAGTTCAGCAGGGGACATCATCTAATGGGGGAAGTTCCGCATGAGAGGAATCAATCCGTGGGGTCCCTCTCTGTCACACAAGCCCACATACTTAGACACCGCCAACCCACCCAAGGTTCTGTTATCCCTCGGGGTTTCTCTCATCCCTATCTACGGGTTGTCTTGATAGGGAACAGTCTAACGGAAGGCGCTGGCAGGCTCTGCCATCCCCTGCTGGGATGCGGCTTGCAACAGAATACTTCAAGCGTGTTTTAGTGTACCGTTGGAAGAAAGGCTCAGTGACAGGAAGACGATAGTTAAGAACAGGAGATGAGAATGTACCGTATAAACAAAGGCTCAGTGACAGGAAGACGATAGTTAAGAACAGGAGATGAGAATGTACCGTTGGAACAAAGGCTCAGGGACAGGAAGACGATAGTTAAGAGCAGGAGATGAGAATGTACCGTTGAAACAAAGGCTCAGTGACAGGAAGACGATAGTTAAGAACAGGAGATGAGAATGTACCGTTGGAACAAAGGCTCAGTGACAGGAAGACGATAGTTAAGAACAGGAGATGAGTAGCAAGAACGGGATATGAATGATAAAATTGTATATATTTCAAATATATTTTGAGAGCGCCTGCTCCTACCGACAGCGAAGGGTCGAGTACCTGCAATAGTGTGCATGTTATTTTCGTGAAGGCCCTTGGTGTTAACGCTATGGCCATGATACTGGAGCATTGCATGTACTTCCCGTATATATCTGTCTGTTCCATGTTTTGTGTAGCACACCTCTGTGCTCTTCATCTCGGTGGGTAACTGCCAGGTTCATAAGGTGTACCGCACTCAGAACGGTGACGTCTCTAAGGTGTAACATTGCTATGGATGAGTGCTTGGTTCACATTAAAAGAGTTCCCAGTGCGGTCAGCTGCCGATGAGATCCAACTCGATAAAAGCCTAATCAAATTAGAACTTTAACAAAAGTTGGTGCGCCTTGGTGGAGCTTATGATCTTTGCTTACTGCTTATTGGATCCAATTTTATTATTTAAAATTTATGTGAAAATCATTTTTAACATACATATTTAGCGAGGAATGGATTAATCCAGGGGATTAAAAACAATCACATGAGACATTGCCAAAATGTTTGTCAAACTAGATCAAATATCCAATCAGTTTATGTACGCCTTGCATTCTACGTATTTATTAATCATTTATCATTTTAATGATAGCGATCATTATTAACAGCCCTTGTTAGGAAGGCGTGATTGTGGCCCTAGTTTCATAAATGGTGTCATATTTCCTCGTCTGCCCAGAACATAAGTAAGATTGATATGGCGTGACGTGGTTCCGGTGACGTGGCTCCAGTGAGAAGGCCTGTTGTCAAGTAACGTAATGTTACGTAAAATAGCTGGCCGGCTTCGCTGACATGGTTTGTTATCAACTAACGTAATGTTACGTATATTACATGGAAATGTTTTGAAGGCATGGCGAGACGTTAACTTACGCAATGTGACCCCCGGTCGTGTTAGCGGTAGGACGTGAATAGAGTAGCTCCTCTGTTTCATTAATTTGTTCCCAGACTTCGTACACATGAGTGGTTGAAAAATACATAAACTGCTCAGTGAACTGCTACAGGACAATCGAGTACGAAATAATCATAATAAATTATATTAACATACAGTTTAAAAACAATATTTCTGATTAGAGGCCTCGCAACTCCAAGTGCTGTAGACTTTGTGAAGGGCGCAACTTGGGTCATTGTGACGTTGTGGAGTGAAGTGTTCGAAGTGTTCTATGAAGTCAATGATATGCTACTTTACTAATACCAGCGTATCATTGTTCACAATGCCCCATGAATCCATGTGCCAGATTTGCTTCTTCTCCTTCAAGAAAACATGACCTTGTTAAGATGGCATATTTTTCCTCCAGCGTGAACGCGGCTTCTTCAAGCATCGACTGTTGAGGGTTGGTTGCCTGCCTGGCCTGCCCTCCTTCCCTCTCCTCCCTTCCTCCCTCGGATGGTATCATGTAACACAAACACCATAATTTTTTCCTCTACGTCTCCACCCGCTTCCTCCGGCCCAAGTACTTTAAACCACTACACTGTTCCAAGTGCTGTTTTCTTACTGGGAATAAATAAATTGACTGGAACCCATGGCTACTCAGAACTAATAGAACGTATGTTGTGAAGTTAAAATTAGATCAAAGTTCGATCAACAAGAATATCGCGAATCTTGCGTCTTGTATTTCCCCAATTCAACTAAAATGAACAAGTAACAAAAAGCTATCCAAAGGACAAAATAATCTGCTAAATCGGCCGGCTTAAAACTGTTTTTTAGACCATTTAGTGAAGTGTATGCAATATCTAAACACCGTGATTATGTGCTAGTAATATACTACTAAGTGACTTTTAATCCATTTATTGAACTGTAATTGATGATTGTGTTTGTACTTTCAAGTAATACGAGTATTAGTTAAATGTGTCAACATCGTCAGTCGTGATGTTTCTGTCCCACCGCAGCATAGCGTGCTGCTCGTACGTGCGTGCTTTTCGGGAACATCTCTCTCGATGAGGTTCCAGCCCCGTTCACCTCAGCCTTGTTTCTGCTACCAATGTGTGTTGAGGAGATTCTACATACCACATCATCGAACTATCTATGCTCTCAAATGAAATACGAGCGCCAGTGGAAAAATCATAATCGCAGCTGCACAACATAAGGAAAGAGATACTACATATTATTGAAAAAGACCTAACTCGCGCTCAAAAACTTGACGCAAGAACGCCTGAGCGGAATGTCACCCTTTACCTTTTGAGTACCCCTACGTGAAGACTGATGATACCCTGAATCGCTGCCCTCTCATTCTCCCCTCCGTATGGCCCTTTAAAACAGAGGCTTTAAACCGCTAAGGCAAAAAATTTCTTCAAGTCACCAATCGCGACAGGTTGTGAATAATAACACTTGTGATATATTGTCGTCATTATTGACAATTTATTGGATGCCGTCCATCTTCCAGCAGCACAATTAAATTCTTTGTGGTACTTTTGATTGATATACCAGAAGCTAGGTGCA
>SDVV010044205.1:0-10178 GCA_016164225.1 Gammarus roeselii
TTATCGAATGACTGTTATCGAATGACTGTTATCGGATGACTGTTATCGAATGACTGTTATCGGATGACTGTTATCGAATGACTGTTATCGAATGACTTTTATCGAATGACTGTTATCGAATGACTGTTATCGAATGACTGTTATCGGATGACTGTTATCGAATGACTGTTATCGGATGACTGTTATCGAATGACTGTTATCGAATGACTTTTATCGAATGACTGTTATCGAATGACTGTTATCGAATGACTGTTATCGGATGACTGTTATCGAATGACTGTTATCGGATGACTGTTATCGAATGACTGTTATCGAATGACTTTTATCGAATGACTGTTATCGAATGACTGTTATCGAATGACTGTTATCGGATGACTGTTATCGAATGACTGTTATCGGATGACTGTTATCGAATGACTGTTATCGAATGACTTTTATCGAATGACTGTTATCGAATGACTGTTATCGAATGACTGTTATCGGATGACTGTTATCGAATGACTGTTATCGGATGACTGTTATCGAATGACTGTTATCGAATGACTGTTATCGAATGACTGTTAACGAATGACTGTTAACGAATGACTGTTAACGAATGACTGTTAACGAATGACTGTTAGCGAATGACTGTTAGCGAATGACTGTTAACGAATGACTGTTAGCGAATGACTGTTAGCGAATGACTGTTAGCGAATGACTGTTAGCGAATGACTGTTAGCGAATGACTGTTAGCGAATGACTGTTAAAGAATGACTGTTAACGAATGACTATTAACGAAGTCGAAGGGAGGCTGGTAACGATTCAAGTTTCAAAATGAACTCAACTAACCATCTTTCTTCTACCTATAATCTTCATTGCACTGTTCACAATAACAAACAATACAGATGACGTACAACTCGTCGGCATGCATAAGGGCATTATGAGCGTGGCCTGGCTAAGAACTAATGAGTAAAAAGGATGACTCCTTCATATACTCCTAGCTGGTGTAGGGGGAACATTTACCCCATCATGGCTGGTATAGGGGGAACACTTACACAATCATAGCTGGTGTAGGGGAACATTTACGCCATCATAGCTGGTGTAGGGGGAACATTTACCCCGTCATAGCTGGTGTAGGGGAACATTTACACGGTCATAGCTGGTGTAGGGGAACATTTACACGGTCATAGTTGGTGTGGGGGAACATTTACACGGTCATAGCTGGTGTAGGGGAACATTTACAACATCATAGCTGGTGTAGGGGGAACATTTACCCCATCATAGCTGGTGTAAGGGGAACATTTATTCCATCATAGCTGGTGAAGGAGAACATTTACACCGTCATGGTTGGTGTAGGGAGATCATTTACCCTATCATAGCTGGTGTAGGGGAAAATTTACACCATCATAGCTGGTGTAGGGGAACATTTACACCATCATAGCTGCTGTAGGGGAACATTTACACCATCATAGCTGGTGTAGGGGGAACATTTACCCTATCATAGCTGGTGTAGGGGGAACATTTATCCCATCATAGCTGGTGAAGAGGGAACATTTACCCCATCATATCTGGTGTAGGGGAACATTTACTTTATCATAGCTGGTGTAGGGGAACATTTACCTTATCATAGCTGGTGTAGGGGAACATTTACCCATCATAGCTGGTGTTGGGGAGCATTTACCCCCATCGTAGCTGGTGTAGGAAAAATTTACGCAATCATAGCTGGTGTAGGAAAACATTTTCCCCATCATAGCTGGTGTAGGGGAACATTTACCTTATCATAGCTGGTGTAGGGGAACATTTACCACATCATCGCTGGTGTAGGGGAATATTTTTCCATCGTAGCTGGTGTAGGGGAACATTTACTCATCATAGCTGGTGTAGGGGAACATTTACACCATCATAGCTGGTGTAGGGGAACATTTACACCATCATAGCTAGTGTAGGGAAACATTTACACCATCATAGCTGGTGTAGGGGAACATTTACACCATCATGGCTGGTGTAAGGGAACATTTACACCATCATAGCTGGTGTAGGGGAACATTTACACCATCATAGCTAGTGTAGAGGAACATTTACACCATCATAGCTGGTGTAGGGGAACATTTACACCATCATAGCTGGTGCAGGGGAACAATTACACCATCATAGCTGGTGTAGGGGAACATTTACACCATCATAGCTAGTGTAGGGGACCATTTACACCATCATAGCTGGTGTAGGGGACCATTTACACCATCATAGCTGGTGTAGGGGAACATTTACACCATCATAGCTGGTGTGGGGAAACATTTACGCCATCATAGCTGGTGTGGGATCATTTACCTCTCTGATTATGGTTGATAAAAGTGATCTTCCACGGATCTTCGTTGAGGCTCAACTCAGGTTGGTGCGCGCGTCCGTTATGTAACTGAGAGCGGTCCGTGGTTAGATCAAACACCAAAAAGATTTCATCTGAGCCGTTTTCTGTACATAACCCGTTGAGAATACGGACAAAATTGAATACGATGCTTTTATTGGGTCTGCATTGAAGAACAATAAACAAAGGGAGAAAAAAACTGTGTAAAAAAAAATATGCACAGCCCCTACCTCTGTTTGATAAAAGCTCGTCTATCACAGCCCTACCCAGATCAAGATCACTCAAGAACAAATGACCCCCCAGATCATCCCATGCAAGTCCTTTTCAAAACACTCGCAGCAACAGCGCCTCATCAGCGCCACCTCATCATCCCCCCACAAACTACGTCGAATTAACGCCTCTTCGTCATCACAATAACAGCTTACAACCGGCATCCGCTTATCATCCAACGGGTTCCTCCCATGTTAGTATTGCACCCTCCTATTCACCACTCATGCCTCTCGAGCCACTCCGCCACACCAACCGCTATCCTCTCTTCTCTTACCCTCCTCCTCCACTCTACACTACTCATGCAAATTCGTCTAATTATGCTTGCAGTACAGCCCCGATACCCCCCTCTCGCTACCACTCCCTAACCTCAGCCGAAACTCCAGCTCCACCTATCCCGCTAATCCCTCCCAAATATTACCCCGCTCCATCCATTCCTTCCCCTAGCTACCACCTTTGCTACAATTCTCTAACCTCAGCACAAACTCAAACTCTACCTACCTCACCAATCCCTCCAATATATTACCCTCTCCACCCATTCCTTCCTCTAGCTCCCACCTTCGCGACCATTCTCTAACCTCAGCCAAACCTCAAACTCTACCTATCCCACCAATCCCCTCATATTTTATCCCCCTCCACCTATTCCTACCTCAAGCTCCCACTTTCGCTACCATTCCCTAACCTCAGCACAAACTCCAACTCTACCTATCCCACCAATCCTTTCCACATATTACCCCCTCCACCCACTCCTTCCTCTTAACCTCAGCCCAAACTCAAACTCTACCTACCTATCCCACTAATCTCTTTCATATATTACCCCCCTCCACCCATTCCTTCCTCCAGCTCGGTTCAGCCATCATCAGCCATGCCTCTCTTCAACCACAGATCTAAATTTATTTCCCTTCGTTTTGTTCGGTCTTCCCTGTTCAAATCCAGCCTCAATAACAAAGAACAGAACCGAAACAAATGACATTCCAAACATATAAACTATGCTACTCGAGAATTAGCAACCAGATTCTTAGATAACTTCAGTAAGAGTGTTACTGAAGAGCATATTAAAAATCGAAATGAGGATAGCGTTGCTGACACAAGAAACAATAAACCAAACGAACGAATGCCAATGCACGTGACGGAAAACTAGCAACAATTCCCCCGGAACACCAACATCGACACCATACTCAATTATTCAAGATTATAGAGACAATCAATACTAGCAGACGGACATTGTAAGATGCACGCTGTGACAGGATCCCAAGTAAAACAGACAGGCCTCAACGATGAAAACATCTTAAAATGGATAAGAAATAAAGCAATGAAGGAAGCCTTCAATTACATAGACGATTACGAAAACTTCACCGAGTATAAAAGATATGATAAGATTCTCACCAAGGTAGAAAAATATTTTGAAAACAAAGTGTACAACAGCAATTGTGGAGCTCTAGTCCCTGCAATTCTCAGCAACGCACTAAAAACAAAAATCACAAACCCGGACAACGTAATGAAAACTGTTATTAATCCAACCAACCTCAGAAGTGATGACGTTGCTCAATACTCATTATTTGTAGCCAAAAAAGAGGACTACTATAGTAGTCTTGCACCAATTCAACCAACAAAAGCCGCAATTCAAACAAAATATTGCAGCGAAGCGAAACAAGCATGTGGAAACAAATGTGCAGTGTTCCAATAGGTATTCTCCCTTGCAATACGACAATGATACATCCATATTCGATGAAGAGATGTCTCTGCAATCATTCCAAAGTGACACCAACTGCCCTGGAAGTAAAAAAAATACTAGAGGCACAAACTTTTCGTTCTTGGAGCAGCATCTACCCCTCAGCAACCATGTCTATAAATACCCATCAGATCCTAAATAATATCTTGATTAAACATATAAACGTTACAAGCTTAAGAACAGAGATGAATCGCATAAAAATTATGGTGGAGGAGGACTAAATTGACACTCGATGTCAAAGAAAGATAGAGAAAGGGAAGGAGGTGCGACCGTGATTTATGTGCGAGAAGAATATACCTCTTCTCGAATAATGCTTAACGACAGCAATGGAGTTGATGACCTTTGGGCGAATATCCAAGAACGAAAAAACAGATCGTTTATAGTTGGTTCTCTTTACAGACCACCCAAAGCAAGAGCACAGTCTTTCAATACATTGAAGAAAGATTTTGAGAAGCTATCAGTTTAGAAAAGACGCTGTACATTTTGGGAGACTTCAATTATGATCGATTGAAATTGAAATCTAACTATATGAAGCCAATTTTAGACAGACTCTGACTGCATCAGCTCATAAAAAGTGCAACAAGAATTTCTCCCGAATCTCAAACTGTATTGGATCTGCTCATAAGCAACAATCCGTCTTCCATTGTTACCACAGACATGGAGCCCAATTCTTTCTCGGACCACCATGAAATAAACTGCACCATTACCATAAAAAAAAAGAAACAAGCATACAAAATAACCTGTCGAATTAAAAAGAAATACACCGCGGATAATTTCAGAGCACAACTAGTGGCAAACGTTGAGATGATAAAATCGATACATTAGCACGAATAACGTCACAAAGCAAGCCCAATTACTCACAAACTACTTCACACATGTCAGAACACTGTTGCGCCAACGGAAACTGAAACAACGAAAAGCATGTCGGTTAAATGGATTACAGATAAACTGCAAAGTGAAATTACACGTAAAAAATATCTCAAACGCAGAGCAATACGAAGCATTACTTGGTTAGAATTATTTCGAATTCAAAACGAAGAGTCAGACGAGAAGTCAGAAGTGCTAAAACTAGATACCATCATGAGGAACTAGAACAGTGCAGAACCAATCAAAAAGAAACGTGGAATGTACTGGAAAGAGTTGTTCCCTACACAATAAAAATCACCTCGCCTTCCTATCGGAATCCTCAGGAAATTTCGAAGAAGTTCAACTACTACTTTGCTGGAGTTGGGACGCAGATTTTTGATGAGGTAACCCAGGAAACTTATCAAGGATTACAGAACGACGCATCAGATACATGGAGTTCAAAAGCTTTTAATGGAGACAGTGACCAAGCAGCAAACGTCAAATGGAAACCAAAGCAAGTATCACAACACGAAGTGAAACGAGCTGTATTAGCCTTTAAAAAACACAAATTCCACACGAATAGATGGTTTAGCTCTTCAATTTCTTAAAGACAACCTAATAGTTACCTTGCCCTATAACACAGCACAGTTATTAACACCTCTGTAGCAAGTGAAACTTTTCCGGAGATCTGGAAGCATACAATTATAAAAGCAATTCATAAATCTGGGGACATGAATGAACTATTCATCTTTAGACCAATCAGTCTTATGCCTGTCGTATCCAAAATTCTAGAAAAAGGTAATATCTATCCAATCAATTGATGACGTTGAATCGAACAAGCTGTTTAATGACTGCCATTATGCTTATCGGCGAAAATTGTCAACTGAAGACTCACTTATGAGGATCACTGAAGATCTGTAAATAAACTTTGATGACGAGCAGATATTTCTGCTAGTATTGCTAGACTTATCAAAAGCATTCGATAGTGTAAGCCGTACAATTATTTTCGGCAAGCTTCGTAACATATGAATAGACTCTACTTGGTTCGAAAGTTGTCTGATAAATCGGCAACATTCAGTTAAACTTGATACCGCACCTATGTGAAATCCGACCGCAGTTGACTTTGGAGTCCCTCAAGGTTCGATAATTGGCCCTTTGTTGTTCCTGGTTTTCGTCTCAGACAGTCTGAGTGTCCTCACCCAGTTTGATACACTGCACTACGAGCATCCCGTTCTACGTAAAATGCAGCACGATCTCTTTGTGATGTTCGAGACGGGTCAGACAGTTGAATTCTGCTGGATCCTCGGACACGCGGAAATAATAGGAAATGAACTTGCGGACTCGCTTGCTAAACTGGCATCTACTCACGATGAACAATTTTTCGCATTACATTACCGGGACTGGTTCCCCATCGTCAACTCCCGTATAATATCCCGATGGGATGAAGTGTGGCAACCGAGTGGACAAAAAGTGCTTTCAGTCAAGCCCCCCGTCGGAGAATGGGAAACAAAGTTCACCAAAAGGAAAAATGAAGTGTTCATCAACCGCTTGTGCACCTGACACACGTGGATAACTCACAACCACCTGATGGATGTCGACACAGGACCAAACGCACCACCTTGCCCCTGTTGCCACCAAGTGACTATCAGCGTGAAACACTTACTGATGGATTGCAACACACTCGCGGCAGCCCGACGAGCGTTCTTGAATCCCCCGTGCAACCTACAACGCCTACTCACTGACCGAATCTACCGTAAAAAGCTTATCGCTTTCGTAAAACACACCAGACTATACGAAGCTGTTCTTTCAGCCCCAAACACCTGTGCAAGTGAGGCGGTCTCTCTACCCCATTACGCACAGAGATAACAATATATTTACGAAGATACGCGTTAACTCTTTACTCTCTTGTACGCGTTAGTACGCGAATATGCCACAATTGAAATTGATACTTGGTTTCATCTTGACATGACTAACATTTTCGTGCGCGTGGCCGTGCGAACTTACCTGAATCAATGACGGTCGCGCCCTACGGGGTAGCCTATTATGACTCACGTTGAGGCTACGGTGGAAATAAGGCTCAAATCAAATCAAATCCTAGTTTTTTAAATGATATCGACTGTAAATTACCAAAAAATCAAGCAAAAATGGTAATGTTTGCTGATGGCGTTCAAATATTGCTTTCTCGAAAACCGTCAGATCTGAATGCGCCGAAGGACGACGCTGAGACAGCCGTAAGTAATGTGAGATCTTGGTATGATAAAAATGGACTCAAGTTCAACTTGGAAGAAACAAATAGCATCTTGTTCGGCTTGAACTCGAAAATAAAAGCGGTTCCAATGAATTGCTCTATCAGGATAGGCAAATCTGACAAACCTGTTATAGACAAAGTTACAAATCTGGGAGTATGGTTTGATCCCGATCGTTAGTTCAAACACCACGCAACTACTCAGTGTTCAAAGTTGAATGGAACACTTATGTACCCAAACTCCACAAAAATATGAATTTGCTATCAAAATTACTGATTGTCCCCGCTTTAGTATTTTCGCACATCAACTACTTTCTTTCAATTTGGGGAAAAAGCACCAAAACTCAAAGAGAGAAAGTGCAACGTTGTATAAACTTTTCGGTAAGAATAACAAGCGATGGTGACCACAGAAAACGAGACCACGTAAGTCCTCTCCTCGAAAAATTGCAGTGACTCAATATCGACAACAAACTGGTACTCCATGAGTCGATCAGAATTCATAAAAATCTTGTAGAAAAACATTCACCCGACAGCCAAATGCCCATATATTCTCGAAGTGAAAAGAACAATCGATTCACGAGAAATAATGATACTTTGCACGTTGAACACGAAAACAAAAACCGCATGTAGAGCTCTTTCGATCACTGGACCAAAAACCTGGAACAACCTCTCAAGGAGCCTCAAAATCTTGAATCGAACACGTTCTTCAAGAATAGGCTACATAATGCATATTACCAATAACTAGAAAGGACATTCTGTTCATGAACATGTTTGCAAATACCACCACCACAACATTTAATACTGAGTCACCATCTGATTGGCAATCATTTAATCATTTCCTAGCGGTCATGAAGTGCTTATATATTATATTCAGTGCTAGGTTTGGATTTTTTGTACAACTTTTTGTGTATAACTTATGTCGTCTATTCACCCCTTCATTATTCATACAATGTTTTAGACCCATCTTTACAATATGTTAGCGCATTTTCGATTTCCCAACCTCATGTATTCATATTTTCTGCATAATTATTTTCGTCCATCCACACCTTTGTTATCGTACAAAAATGTAGATTTCTCATGGCAATAGGTAAGCACATCTCGATGTCCCAACCCCATGTTCGCGGGACTCTAACTCCGGGCATGCGTGATTTCCCACACCATGTACCCACTTGTTATTTTCCTCACCCATGCATCTTGTTATTTATCCACCCCATGTATTTGTTATCTTTCAACCCCGCGTGCCAGTGCTTTCTCAACGCTATGTAGTCGTGATTATTTTGTCAAAATAGATATTTTCTGCATGATTCACTGATGATACTATTGTAAATAATATTTCGCTCCATGTAATTCGAACCGGCGGCCCCCAGAGATGAACTACGACGAATTCAAATTGAACTCATGTTTTCGTTTATTCAAATTCGTAGTTGCGAATGAAGTTTTATGTCTTATGTTTAAGAATTTATTTATATTTTAAAAAAATTGAAAACCTATTGTCAGACTATGGAAATAAAGGATTTAATAGACAGGGTTGCATCAACTGGTCCTTCGAGCGTTCCATCTCCTAATCCTAAGGTGTTTGTTTGATGCACTTACGGTTAGTGAACTGCTCTGATTTAAATTTTTTACCGTCAATGTCGCTGACGGTAGAATGACATAAACTACAACATCAATGCTGTTTAGAACAGCGCGTAAGTGTTTCCGTCTGTCTGCGTGTCGTCTGTCACGCTCTTCACTATTACCTAGAAAAGGAAAGCCGTTACCGAATAGGGGGGGGGGGGATCAGCATTCTGCTGATGTCATTACCCCTAATGGGATGGAACAAGGGTGGGGGGGGGGAATCAGCATTCTGCTGATGTCATTACCTCTAATGGGATGGAACAATGGGGGGGAGGCGAATCAGCATTTTGTTGATGCCATTACCCCTGATAGGATGGAAGAAGGGGGATGGGAATCAGCATTCTGCTGATGTCATTACCCCTAATGGGATGGAGCAAGGGGGGAGAGCAAATCGGTATTCTGCTAGTGCCATTACCCCTAATGGGATGGAACATGGGGGGGAGATCAGCATTCTGCTGATGCCATTACCCCTAATGAGATGGGACGTCAACGAGTGAGTGACTACACATGCCCAGTACAGGCCACATCACCCGGTGTCAGTCGCCTTTATTCGTAATAAGCCAATGCCTAGTCGACTGTAAATTATGACCTTTACTCGATGGAATTAACTGACCAATTCAATTGGCAGGTATTTCATTGCAATCATCTTACTAACAGAGCCCAGAATGTAGGGTCAGGATTAGCAGACCATCGATTGCCATTGAAGTTTGTTAACTGAGTCGAGCAGGCATCAGGCACCTCTTTAAGGGGGAGGGCGGCATTCAGAAGGGGACTGTATTTACATCACTACTGAGTGTCACTAGGCAGTGTAGGCAGAGATGGCGCATGGCCAGTCGGCTCCTGGTCTGGAAGGAGACAAGCCATTCGTTAGTGGAGCAGCACGCACGTAGACATGATACACCTGACAGGTTCCAATTGTTGGATATCTTTCCAAATATTCAATCATCCAAGGAATATAATGGAGAGCCTGCAGCCTTTGAAGTCATCCATCTGTTCGATCAATGTACGGACCCTGCTTAGTGGAATCTGTTCGATCAATGTAAGGTACCCTGCTTAGTGGCATCTGTTCGATCAATGTAAGGTACCCTGCTTAGTGGCATCTGTTCGATCAATGTAAGGTACCCTGCTTA
>SDVV010044206.1:0-10178 GCA_016164225.1 Gammarus roeselii
TGGCCGCGGAGGCGGTTCTGGTGGCCGCGGAGGCGGTTCTGGTGGCCGCGGAGGCGGTTCTGGTGGCCGCGGAGGCGGTTCTGGTGGCCGCGGAGGCGATTCTGGTGGCCGCGATGGCGATTATCGAGACCGCGGTGGCGATTATCGTGGCCGCGGTGGCGATTATCGTGGCCGCGGTGGCGGGTACCACGGCCGCGGTGGCGGGTATCACGGCTGCGGTGGCGGGTACCACGGCCGCGGTGGCGGGTACCACGACTGCGGTGGCGGGTACCACGGCCGCGGTGGCGGGTACCACGGCCGCGGTGGCGGGTACCACGGCCGCAGTGGCGGGTACCACGGTCGCGGTGGCGGGTACCACGGCCGCGGTGGCGGGTACCACGGCTGCGGTGGCAGGTACCACGGCCGCAGTGGCGGGTATCACGGCCGCAGTGGCGGGTATCACGGCCGCAGTGGCGGGTATCACGGCCACAGTGGCGGGTGCCACGGCCGCGGTGGCGGGTGCCACGGCCGCGGTGGCGGGTGCCACGGCCGCGGTGGCGGGTACCACGACCGCGGTGGCGGGTACCACGGCTGCGGTGGCGGGTACCACGGGCGCGGTGGCGGGTACCGCGGTGGCGGGTACCACGGCCGCCATGGCGGGTACCACGGCCGCGGTGGCGAGTATCATGACCGCGGTGGCAATTATCGTGACCGCGGTGGCAATTATCGTTACCGCGGTGACGATTAACGTGGCCGCGGTGGCGATTCTGATGGCCGTGGTGGCGATTCTGATGGCCGCGGTGAAGGTTCTGATGACCGCGGTGGAGGTTCTGATGACTGCGGTGGTGCTGGCGTTCCCGTTGGGGGGGCTGCTGTTGGCCGAGTCTACAATAAAGTATTGGAGACTTCTGTATTGTGACACAGAGGGCTTTGATTTATCCATTCTGTTCCCAAGGTTGCTAGATGGTAGGACACGGGGACATCCAAACAAACTCTTGGTTCCCTGTTGCTCTGTGGATGTGGCCCAGTGTGCATTTTTGTTATTTTCCGCGGAGTACTTGGCAAGAATTTTGAAAATTCAACTACAGTCTCAGCAAAACTCATCATGAATATCTAATTTAAATATATAACTTTCAGTGTGTTGACAAACACAGCGTTTGCTGTTAACACTGAGAAACAATCAAAAACATACTCCAGCCAATGACGCTGAGCGTTGGCGACCGACTGCTGGTTGTACCTTGTGTTTTGGTGACTAGAAGAAAACCGACCCTAAAAATTCAGCGAGTAATGATCTGCAAAGCATATCTCCGGCAACCCATCCAGAATAACTCTGACTGGGGTAGGAGTGAGCAACATGAATTCAGCTGCGGCAACAGAGCATGTTACCAAAAGCGCCAACATGCAGTTCTCATTCACTTTTGATAGGGTGATAGCGTGAACACGCAATATTTACATACAAAGAACAGTTTGGAGTACCACCAAAGCAATAACCCACTATTTTCTAGAGAAAGGTTTGATTGTAAATATGGAGGGTAACCAGGTTGTCTTTACAGTGAAGCTGAAGTGGGGAAGACACCTTCGTTCAAACAATGTGATTAAATTCCAAACAAGCAACATTTGTGCACACTTTACTTGTTGCCCTATTTCATACTGTTATTTACATGTGATGCACCTCAGTATAAACTTGTTTTATGATGGCAGCAAGTTAAGCATGTTTCCTTTCTCATTGACTGCTCCTCTCACAGCAAAGAGAATCCATTCTAACTTGCAACAAAACCACCATTTCGTAAGTAATATCCGTACACCCTTGGCGATAACATGTCGTTATGCAAAGACCTCTCTTGCACACTTGGCAACAATACTTTGTTCAAATGCTTGAGGGCAACTGGGGCATGGACAGGCTGCAGGCACAGTTTTGGTGGCAACTTTTTGAAGCAAAATTATGAAAAAAAGTCAGTGACTTTTACTGCCAAAAGACTCACTTGGCGAGCCTTAGGGAAAATAATGCAAACTGGGATGTAGCAAGGTTTTTTAATGTTTGGTGCATCAGGACATGGAATAAACTGCCTGCTGTTGTTGTCAGGTAGTCTCCCATTTCTGCCTTAAAGTCGGGATTGGCTGAATTTTTGGGGAATAGGTTGTTGAGTACTAGGAGCTTGTTGTGTTTCCAGTCTTGGTGGTGGTTTTGTGGTGCTTGTTTTTTATTTTTGGTTTTCTGCTGGGTTGTTGTTGGGCTTGGTTGTTATTCATGTGAGTGGCTTTGAGTGTGTCTTTTTGAAAGCCAACTGTGCGCATCCCTTCCAGCGTCTTCCTATTTGTTCTTCAGCGGGGTCCTTGTTGGTGCTGGCATGCATGGCTGTGCTGGCCTCTCTTGGCTTGGTGCACCTGACGATCAGGCATGCTGAGCCCTTGCAGGCCTGCAGAAGTAGGAACTAAACAATCCAATTAAAACCATGTGAACTTTACAATACAATTAGAGGCAGTTGGCAGATTGTTTGTCACCAACCACTTTCCCACTCCTGCTCAACTCCGCAGAAAGAGTTTCTGCGTCTGCGCTAAATTCCGCAGCGTGAGCCGTTAAGTATATGCAGCTCCGTGGTCGATACATTTTTGATAACTCAGCAGGGGTCACTATTGAGAGTAATTCTGATCCCTATTGGACATTTCCAGTAAAATGATTCCTAGTCTAGGTTAGTATGACATGGGGGTCGTATGTCCATTAAACATAAAATTTAGGGAATAAGTATTAATGGCACTATTGAGATTACACATCGGGTATCCAAGTACTTCCAATGGACAGAGAAAACAGCATTTTCCTAAGAATATTAATACACTTAACTTAGACCAATTCAACATATCCAAACCTACACTCCTCTAACCTCACCTTATTGAACCTTTTTCAATCAGAAATGTATACAGAATTAGCCCCTGCCACCTATGCAATGCTGCCATGGGGAAGCACAGACCAATTTTCATTGTGTATGAAACTCTGCTAGGAGCGAATGGTTGACAAAAGTCACCAATTACAAACTACTCACAACAGAAAAATATAAGCTAACAAATCACTCCAAAAATCGTAACAAAATGAAGTACTCATTCGGTCCAGGACCAACTGAAGTCTCAACTTCCCAACATAACCAGTGAAGAGTTTCCTTAGTCGTGGCCCCATATTATTGAACATAACTCACTCTCAAAAGCTTGGAGAAATAATTCATGATCAGCTTGAACCTCTACTAGAGGCTTCTCAGTATACTGTACATCTCTTTTCTTCTGTGACATTTTGCCATTCATATCGGAACATATATTTTTCACGAACACCACCTCGTATTTACACTTCACGATGAAATAAACCACTTGGATACAAGTGAAATGCTGAAAGCGCGCGATGGTAAACAAACAGCCGAACGAATTATTTTGAAATTCATCTTGACTTCATATGTGAACGATAACCACGATCGATGGCCTGTAAGTGAATTATATACAATCAACTAATCATAACTGGGAAGGATTTTTCATCAATAAATATTAGCGAGGTGCGCGTACACATATACTCACATCCGGGCGGGAAAGATTTTCTATTGTGAGTTTCAGGGATAACTTAATCAATCAATTCATTCAAAATCACATCACAGAACCTAGACAAACTACTGCTGTAATAATACAAATAATGATAACTATGTTATTAAGAGACATCAAAGACATTGAAGTACATTTGAAACATGCCTAAATCTAATAGAAACGCGAGTAATCTACCTGGGTGAGGAAGACGAGTCAAATCAATAGGCACATTATAAAGGGCAATTTTATACATAGCGGACACACGTGTTATCATTTTTCGACTATGCACAATATTTCTCTCCAACGTCCAAGCATTGACGACATAACGAGTGCATCACTAGTGCATATTGCAATGATGATTTTTTTTGTTAGAAGACATCTCTCTGGTCATGAGACTGTGTGTTGCTTTACGAAAAAGTACTTAATATGATCCGATGCGTTCTCTGCAAATACCCTGCTCGCAGACGTCGAGTTCGAAACTTGTATCAGTCGACGCAAGGTGTCATCATAGCTCACTGTCAGCTTTCTCATATTATAGCAGCAAAAGTGTCTACATAATGCATTGCAGTAAAATGGGAAACTATATGATTTAAAAAAGCTGTATTCATGCTTCCTTCGGCGCAAAGGTGAACTTCCGTATTAGCATGTTACCAAAGGCATTTTGTCGTCTGGTCTGCTTAACAAGATCCTCATCATCTGACAATCTGCAAAAAAAAAAAGCCCAAGATATTGTAATTCATCCACAAAATCAATTGTGACACCATCCAGCTTAATATCAGTCGAGAATAGCGCATTGAATTTCATACACTCGGACGGTCGGACCCAAATTGGAGTGTTTTTTGTCTGTTATTCTAATCATTCTCAGTTAAAAAGTTACAAAAAATGACATAAACACTCCGAATTAGGTTCCACCGTCCGATAATAAGTAAGGATGCGATTCATTAACTGCAGGAGAACCTGCGATGTTGATGATGTGAGCACGCATGTTTTTCTTGCGGTGTATTGATATTTTAATATATAATTCATGTCATCCATCCACCCCATTGTTATCGTACAATAATGTAAGCCCCTCATTACAATATGTAACTACATTTCAATTTTCCAGACCATGTTCTCATGACTTTCTAATCCCGCGCATGCACGATTTCCCACGCCATGAACTAGTTATTTCCCACACCTATGTATTTGTTATTTCCACACCCAATGTAATGATAATTTGTGAACCCAGCATGTCAGTGTTTTTCCAAACGCCAAGAAGTCGTGATTTTTTTCTCAAATTAGACGTTTGCTGTATGAATATTGATTATATTATTGTAAATAATATTTTGCTCTATGAAATTCGAACCGGCCGCCCCGAACTACCCCACCGCACCAGGAATCCCTGTTCCCTGTACCAAAATACGAGCAAGTGCACAATATGAAGATGGACTCCTCTCTCAATTAACTTTCTGAACAAAGTCCATTGATTTACTCTATCAAAAGCTTTCTTCGCGTCTAAAAAACGCAGAAAAACAGACGATCCCTTACATCTGTAATACTCAAAAGCTTGTTTCAATGGAAATTGAGGTGGCAATAGCAATGAAAAGACAATTATTATATCAGAAGGGTCCTTTGTTTTACATTTCAGAATAGGAACAACAGTTCCATGCATTACCTCTCTTGGTAGCTCCTTTACATGAATGCAGACAGAAATGAAGATAGCATGCACCGCTGTCAGTCTGTGGAAAGCATTCTTTTACACTTCACTCGGTATGTCGTCATTTCCAACGGCTTTTGAAGCCTTTAGCAACGTTCCTAACCTCTGCCACAGAAAACATTTCGTTAACAGCAGGAACATTGTCCAGGACGTTTTGCACCCAGCCTCTATTCTCTTCCGTGTCAACAGAATTCGCAATATGATGGAAAAGCTCCCCCCAGACCATTGCAATATTTGCCTCTACAGTTACGTCTGCCACCGCTAGTGGAAGTGCTTCCTTTTTTAGGATTAAGTGACCGATTTTTTTTCCAGAAATCTTTACATATACCTTCTCGCAATTTGGCTAAAAGAGCCTGCGCACGCAACTGTTGCTCGTTCTCTCTCAAAAACGTGAGATCTCTACGAAGCCGTAACTTTGCTATCCTCATTGCTACCGCAAGTTGACCTCCCCGGGGCCGTCCTGCAATATTCCAATTAAATACGGCATCTCGTACATCATAATTCAGTTCTCGTGCTCGTTTATTCCAGCCTGGAACGTTATATTTGCTCGATTTTCTGGTGCCACAAACACGCCGTCCTGCAATTAATATACACTGCCTCATACAACCATACAGATCATTCACTCTTACGTTATCATCACCCTCATTCACTCCGAGAAGCCTATTATAATGTTCGGTAAACATTCATTCGCCCACCATACAGAATTAAAAAGAGTTTCTGACGAAATGTTGACTCGTAGCTTTGAGTGCACGTAAATATGGACTAGTAGGATGGTAAAACCGTCTTTTGAAAATGTACGAACATTGGAAATATTGTTTATGAGAACGAACCACGAGTACGAAGACTTATTTGTGTAAAAAGTATGATTTAAAATAAATATTTTTGTTTATTCCACAATGCTGGAGTGAGTGCGCTAGATACCGGTAATGCGCCAGCTTTCTTGATTAAAGAGACATTAACGAGACATTAAAGAGACATTACAGAGACAGTAAAGACACATTAAAGAAACATTACAGAGACATTAAAGAGACAGCAAAGAGACATTAAAGAGACATTAGAAGGCTTTGTAATGTTCAACTGGAAAAAATATACATATACTTCTAAGATATTATAATAAAAATGCAATTGCCTAAAATCATCAGAATAATTACAACGGAGTAGAAGAATCGCTGTTATCTAAGAATATTTATTATGCTATTATTCATGGTTAGCGAACTCTTCCCGGCGACAGTACTTGTGTCGGCCTACGGTGTTTGAAGCCATTACAGTGCCTGTGTCGTACTGCATACGGTGCTTGAAGCCATTGCAGTGCCTGTGTCGTATTGCATACGGTGTTTGAAGCTATTACAGTGTCTGTGTCGTACTGCATACGGTGTTTGATGCCATTACAGTGCCTCTGTCGTACTGCATACGGTGTTTGAAGTTATTACAGTGCCTGTAACGTACTGCATACGGTGTTTGAAGCCATAACAGTGCCTGTGTCGTACTGCATACGATGCCATTACAGTGTCTGCGTCAGACTGCAAACGGTGTTTGATGCCATTACAGTGCCTGTGTCGTACTGCATACAGTGTTTGAAGCCATTACAGTGCCTGTGTCGTACTGCATACGATGTTTGATGCCACTTGAGTGCCTGTGTCGTACTGTATACGGTGTTTGATGCCATTACAGTGCATGTGTTGTACTGCATACGATGTTTGATGCCATTACAGTGCCTGTGTCGTACTGCATACGGTGTTTGATGCCACTGCAGTGCCTGTGTCGTACTGCATACGGTGTTTGATGCCCTTACAGTGCATGTGTCGCACTGCATACGATGTTTGATGCCATTACAGTGCCTGTGTCGTACTGCATACGATGTTTGAAGGTATTTTAGTGCCTGTGTCGTACTGCATACGGTGTTTGATGCCATTACAGTGCCTGTGTCATACTGCATACGATGTTTGATGCCATTACGGTGCCTGTGTCGTACTGCATGCAGTGTTTGAAGGTATTACAGTGCCTGTGTCGTACTGCATACGGTGTTTGAAGACAATTCAGTGCCTGTGTCGTACTGCTTACAGTGTTTGAAGCTATTACAGTGCCTGTGTCATACTGCATACGGTGTTTGATGCTATTACAGTGCCTGGGTCGTACTGCATACGGTGTCTGAAGCCATAAGAGTGCCTGTGTTGTACTGCTTACGGTGTTTAAAGTCATTAGAGTGGCTGTGTCGTACTGCTTACGGTGTCTGAAGCCATTACAGTGCCTGTGTCGCACTGCATTTTATAAATATATAATTCATTCTGCACTGACCCGAGTACGATAGATCATTATATCATACGTAGCTCATATTCTGTTGGAAAATTGTTCCCAAAATGTATGAAAAAGTGAAACAAAGATTGATTCACCACAGTTTTTGTTCATGAAAAATTACCGAATATTTATTTGCTTTTTTACGTGTGTATCAAAACGTTTGATTCAATTTGGTGTATTATTATTTATAACTAAAAACTGTTTATACTATTTAAATACATTTAATTCATTTACAGCCTAGCTCTGACTCGAGTATGTAATTTTATAAAATGGCCGAGTGGTTAGAGTGTCCGACTGCAGTGACAGCCCCTGCTGCATGCATGTCGCGAGTTCGAGCCTCGGCATGGACACGGAGGTCTTGTGGCGGGGAGATTGGGCGCCGCCCCCCTCTGAGTCAGCCTAACTTAGCCACCCTCCTAGCTAGGGGTAACGGTTGTATGTCTATACAAACATACATACAACACTATCTCTGATTTCGATAGTAACGCGAGCCACTTAATGTGCGAAGACATTCCCACTTAAGGAAGAGGAGTAACCACTTTAGACTCATTTAATTAAAATGGTTCAAGGCTTGTATGGAATGAAGCGTGACACTCAATTTGATGCTATCATCAAATGGTTGTTAACCATAGTCTGATGCATGATTTCGACAACCATTTTATGATCTAGATGAGTACTTATTTCAATATGTTCTCCAGTCATCACTTCTGAGATCTACCTCAGATAAGGCCCTATTTGTTTAAACTGAGAAGTTAGCTTTTAAAGACCTATCTGAAGACAAGCCAGACAGAATTGTTAAATTTCATTGTTTACACGCGTGTGAAAATGAATGCTTTTAAATCGCATTCTCTCTAAATTCTCAACTCAATTACAAATGATTGCCACTTTTACAAATCAAATCAGCGAAAAAAAGCGATAAGAAAGTGACACTGATTTCATTGGGAACGCTTCTTCTCCATAAATTATAGTTCTGATGTATTGAAGTAGTGGACCAGACATCCAATAGATAGAAAAATGTTCCATTCTCTTTTCCCAGATTAGTGTTCAGTCGAACGATTAGAAGAGACGAAGACCCATCATTCCACGTAGCTTTGATCAAACGATTAGTTTAGGCGAAGGCCCATCATTACACGGAGTTTTGATCAAACGATTAGTAGAGGCGAAGACCCATCATTCCACGGAGTTTTGATCAAACGATTAGTAGAGGCGAAGACCCATCATTCCACGTAGTTTTGATCAAACGATTAGTAGAGGCGAATACCCATCATTCCACGGAGTTTTGATCAAACGATTAGTAGAGGCAAAGACCCACCATTCCGCGGAGTTTTGATCAAACGATTAGTAGAGGCGAAGACCCATCATTCCACAGAGTTTTGATCAAACGATCAGAAGAGGCAAAGACCCATCATTCCACGGAGTTTTGATCGAACGATCAGTAGAGGCGAAGACGCATCATTCCACGGAGTTCTGATCAAACGATTAGTAGAGGCGAAGACCCATCAGTCCACAGAGTTCTGATCAAACGATTGGTAGAGGCGAATACCCATTATTCCACGGAGTTTCGATCAAACGATTTGTAGAGACGAAGACCCATCATTTCACGGAGTTTTGATCAAACGATTAGTAGAGGCGATGACCCATCATTCCACGGAGTTTTGATCAAACGATCAGTAGAAGCAAAGACCCATCATTCCACGGAGTTTTGATCAAACGATCAGTAGAGGCGAAGACCCACTATTCCGCGGAGTTTTGATCAAACGATTAGTAGAGGCGAAGACCAATCAAATGATTAGTAGAGATTAGTAGAGACGGAGACCCATCATACCACGGAGTTTTTATCAAACGATTAGAAGAGGCGAAGACCCATCATTCCACGGAGTTTTGATCAACGATTAGTAGTGACGAAGACCGATCATTCCACGGAGTTTTGATCAAACGATTAGTAGGGGCGAAGACCCATCATTCCACAGAGTTTTGATCAAATGATTAGTAGAGACGGAGACCCATCATACCACGGAGTTTTGATCAAACGATTAGTAGAGGCGAAGACCCATCATACCACGGAGTTTTGATCAAACGATTAGTAGAGGCGAAGACCCATCATTCCACAGAGTTTTGATCAAACGATTAGTAGAGGCGAAGACCCATCATTTCACGGAGTTTTGTTCAAACGATTAGTAGAGGCGAAGACCCATCATTCCACGGAGTTTCGATCAAACGATTTGTAGAGACGAAGACCCATCATTCCACGGAGTTTTGATCAAACGATTAGTAGAGGCAAAGACCCATCATTCCGCGGAGTTTTGATCAAACGATTAGTAGAGGCGAAGACCCATCATTCCACGGAGTTTTGTTCAAACGATTAGTAGAGGCGAAGACCCATCATTCCACGGAGTTTCGATCAAACGATTTGTAGAGACGAAGACCCATCATTCCACGGAGTTTTGATCAAACGATTAGTAGAGGCAAAGACCCATCATTCCGCGGAGTTTTGATCAAACGATTAGTAGAGGCGAAGACCCATCATTCCACGGAGTTTTGTTCAAACGATTAGTAGAGGCGAAGACCCATCATTCCACGGAGTTTCGATCAAACGATTTGTAGAGACGAAGACCCATCATTCCACGGAGTTTTGATCAAACGATTAGTA
>SDVV010044207.1:0-10178 GCA_016164225.1 Gammarus roeselii
ACAACCATCTAAAGAAGAAAAAGCATATATATATATATAAATACAATGAATATAAAAATACAGTACAAATTAAAATGTTCAAAACATAAACCTTGCCAATCAAGGGCGCAAGCCTGCTTTCATCCCGCCGCTGCTCCTTCCGTTTCCCTTCCTGTCTCCCCAACCCCCCTCCCCTTCCGGTCTCCCCCGTCCGTTAGCTGACTTGGGCCACCAAACCAGTTCCGTAACACTACGCCCGCCCCCTGCTGCGCTTACCCCGTACGCTCGGTGAGTCAAGGTGCATGCATCGCGTCCTACCCCCCACCCCGCCCACCGCTAATTAACCCCATCTAATTCCTTCACATCCGCGTTTCGCACCCCTATTAACTACTGACAATCAAGGAGGATCTCCTGGTTTGGGATATATCGGCAGTACGGAAATAAAGGTTCAAAATATTCAATTCTACGTGATGATGAGTCGTAGAGAATTGAGAAAGAAACTTGCAATGAAGGAGGTCAGAACCAGGGTAAGAGTGGGATGGAAGCTTGGGAAGAACAACGCGTAACTCAAAGAGAGAGAGAGAGAGAGGGAGAAATGGTGATTGAGAGTGGCATCTGAAATCTGATGCAAGTTTTTCAATGAGAAATGATGAGTCAGGCTCTGCAAGGAAGTGCTCGCGAGAGAAAGAAAGAGAAAAGTGTGATGTCAGGGCATTTGCCGCTTCAGTGGATGAAAGAGGAGAAGTACCAGAAGAGAGAGGGAAAGCAGAGGGTGGGCTCGTTCTAAGATCGATCGAAACATCTTCCATATCTAGGCAGATAGGGTGCGGTGGGAGATGCGAGCTAGAAAATCGCTACACGAGGTCCTCTTTTTGGTCAAAAGTATTAACTGCTTTTTTTGTGTACTTATTAAGAACAGTTTTGTTTGCTAATGTTGGGAAACGACTAAAGCGGTGAATGGTTTTGCGACGATTGTTAACTGCATGCTCGCAGGAAGCATTCCACAAAGAGTTTCCAGGGCGTCCAGGGTAGCAGAGGATCTGAGTGGAAAATATTTATTTGCAGTATCTAAAATGACGGTTTCAAAAGAACTGTAGGCTGTCAATGAATTATCTGCTCGTTCAATGTTTGACGTGGTCATATCTGCAGCCCTTGCATCCCATCTTGAGTCAAGCACATTGTGGAAGTTCCAACGTGGACAGAAGGACAGGCGTGGATAGGTGCTGGTACTATAAAACAGAATCACAGGAAGATGGTCACTACCAAGGTCATGTACATGATTGATGGAGAAAGAGTGAAAATGCAGAGTGGCAACAAAACGGTCAATGTATGATGCATAGCCAGAGGCAGGGTCTACCCGAGTAGGAAAGTTTGGAGGGTTCAGTAAAGGAAAAAAGTAATTGCCAGAGAGGAAGTCAAAAAGGGCAAGGCCAGTTGGGTTTCTTGAGTTCTTGGTGTCTCATATGCTGTGGTAATGTTACACCACAGAAAATCCGCTGAGACCCCAACTGGGCCAAATAGTGAGGGAACTATGACATATATACATTTTTACATGAGTTGTAAACTAGGAGTAAACGTGACCAAGCTGAACCTATGTCTTTGTCCACTGACATGGTCTCGAGGACTCCATCTGCAAAATCCACAAGTGACACAGACATGTGCTTTACATTAATTGGAATTAAAATTGACATTCCTCCAAAGCCATCTAGACGGTCTTTGAGGTAAATATGTTAAGCAAGAAGACGGAGGCTTTGTGTAGGGTGAAGGTGAGTTTCTGTGAGGCAAACAACACTTGGAAATGGCTTAAATTCGAACAATTTTCGCAATAATCCCCTGGAATTCTAATGTAGAAAGATTGTTTGAGGTTGAGAAGGGGGAAAACTGGGAGCTATGAAGAGGACAATAGTGAGGCAGAAAGAGATTGCAGTAGTGTAGAGAAGATGGCAGCTACAGGAAAATCGGTAGGGAGGCTGGAGAGAATCCAACCCAGAAACTGCTGTAGGAGAGATTTGAAAAAAGGAAGGTTGAGGGTTCCAGGGGGTGGGGAAGGACCAAAAGGAGTTGAGTGCGTATCCGGAGATGAAGACACTGCAGGAGAAGAATCTAAGCTGGATGAGCCTGGTGCAACTGAAGCTGAATTTTAAGGACCTTGTGAGTTGTACCACAGATTCCCACCTACAACTTCAGCATTTTCTGCAGTCAAGTGAGATGGTGTTTTCCTGGACAGTACATTTTGGGTGCTTCCCTTTGATCAGATGTGAGATTAAAAGATGCTGATCGGTGAGGGTTAGCTGAAACAGAAAAAGACAAGAGAGAGGCCGCAGGGTATGTTACAAGGTTTGAAAAGTCCTTCACAGAAGTTTTAGAATTAGAGGCAGGTAGGAGAGGTTGGAGAAGGTGAAGGAGTTACTGTATGTGAAGGAGTTATGAGTTATGAGAGGAGTTAATAGTGGGCTAGAGTAGAGTGATGCATAGTGAACAGATGTTTGATCTCTCTGGAGATTGACACATTGGACTTGCGTTGCAATAGCCAATGCTTCTTTGTAAAATTTGCGTCGTATTGATGAGCATGAAAGAGATAAGCCAGGGCCACAAGCAAAGCAATGCAACTCGTCTGATGTCTCACAGTCTGTGGTAATGCGTGTTGTTGCTGAGCACTTAGCACATCGTGCACGGCGGCAACATGAGATTGCTCCATGACCATATATTTGGCAGCGGAAACAGCGGATAGGGGGTAAGATGTATGTAAAAACACGGTGAAAAACATTTTGGAAGAACACACGCTCAGAAACAGCAGAACTGCGCATAGAGAGGGCAGATGAGTAGAGGGAATCAGAGACAGAGAGGGCCTTTCGGAGATACACGTTTTGAACAGACGGATTGTTATTGGTAACCTAAGAAGAGGAGACATTCAAGAGTGTCATGATCTCAGTCTCTGAACTAGATAAAGTTGATCTGTCCTCAATATCAGTCAGATCAAAAATAATTTCCCCGATGTAAGGAGTGGGATGTCTGAGAGACTTTCAGGATGTAATTTATGTTGTTCATTACAAATTAATGATGTGCTGAATGAAAGGCTACGATTTCATTATTGCCTATCTCTCAAAGGAGCTGGGGATCAGGCATGCTAGAGTGTTCCATTTTGGTAGGGCAGTGTTGAAAAAGTTGAAGGGGAGGGCATTATGGTCTTCACGGAGGATGAAGCAGGCAGCCGGTGATGAAGCAGGGTGATGATCAGGAGAGTGGTTGAGGTTGTTCAACGTAGAACGCTTGGGGCCTTGATTGCCAGAGCTTGGGGCCTTGATTGCCAGAGCTTGGGGCCTTGATTGCCAGAGCTTAGGGCCTTGATTGGCAGGGCATGATGGAGAGAAATCCGATGCTGCAGATCTCTTTAGTGAGGAGAATTAATGTTTTCTCTGAGGGAAAAACAACGGAGCTACGATGATGGCATGAGCCATTTAATAATGACTCCGTGGCTATGTCTTCTTCCTCAACCGGCTGGCTGAGAAGAAGGCCACCAGACTGTGCTGCCATGGTGGCAGGCGATCTAATGGGCTGCTTGGTCGGGCTGGTTCAGGTGTCACTATACGTAACTGGAGGCCTAAGTGGATGTTTTTTGGAGAATATGAAGTTTAACTTTATGTGTGATTTCAAGAAACAGTGAGGACACAGTAACTATCTGAGCGTATGTAGGAGTGGAATACATACTGTTGAAATCTCAGACCACATTTAGTCACGTTCCGCTAAAAATGGAATAAAATATAAGAACTGAAATTCGGTTTTTCGGCCGCAGACGATTGAAAATATAAACAATTATATAAACCGCGTTTGTAGGCTAATTCGGATCAACCTTAAATAACCGATATAATTGTTAAAAGTGAAGCCTCATTGGATGGGATAAATTCCCTACAGTGCGAATCGATAACTCCTAATACAAAATACGTTCCCTTACAAAGATTACAGGAACAATGGTTGACCGCGGGGTTGTTGATTTCAATTAAAGGCTAACCAAGATATTATAAGCTTCATACCTTGGAGGGATTTCCGATGAGATGAAACATAAATATAGTAACTCTCACTGTGTTATTGAGGAAGGCGAATAATCATTATTGTCGGACTTTATTAACTGATGAACGTGAAGACTTGAAAAAAACTGGCACCAAATATAGTAAATGCCAAAGCAGAATTGTGCTCGTAGAGACATTAAATCGATTGTTTGCGGGGGTCATCCTGTGATTGGTGAACTCGAAATTGCAGAACATACAAAAAAAGTCTTATGTGGATGTTAGTCTGGATACGAATATAAATATGCCAGTTCTGATTCTCCGTTGCACCATGTGAGTGTCTCCTTATCGAACTCGTTCCTTGTACTCCATGCTGTTACCCTTGGTGAGTGCGTTGCGATAATCTGCCCAATGGAATGGAAAGTACAAAGTATGATACAAACTTGCTTCCAATGAAATAGGACAAAATAGTGAAACTTGGTCCGGCTCACCATATCATTCATTTATTAAATGAATTATCTTCAACGGTAGTTTTCCCAAGTTGTTTGAAATTAGCATGCATGACCAAAATATTCAAGGAAAATACTCGAATGACATTCCATGTTATAGACGCATTTTCGTGCTTCCATTTCTCAGTACGATCTTTGAACGATGAATGTGTGATTAAAAAGTAACTTTTATGATCAGGTTTCACTTTTTCTGCCAAACTGTTCTGTTTTAGGCGTAAAAAGTCTGAAGTTTGAATGCAATTCAATCTTCAACAAGTCTGTGCCGACCTCACTAAATGTGGATTTGGGTTATTGTCCTCAGACTGGCTCAGTGGTTACTTGCAGGGCAGGAAACAATGAGTGAGAGTAATGTTCCTATTCACAATATTCGACCATGAACACAGGTATCTTGCAGGAATCTATCATGGGTCCTCTACTCTTTTTGTTTTACATAGACGACTTATCTTTTACGTCTCATGTAAGCTGACAACTATATCATGCAGTGACGGCACTACACAATCCGTTTCTGACCAAAACAATTGTAACCGTATACCAATGGCAATGATGTACTTGCTGGAATAGGAAACTAGACTCTCAGACAACGTTGAACAGACTCTCTCTCAACGTTGAAAAACTTCCATAATTTGCTTCCCTATCAGGTTCACGACGTAGTTGATGGAGTAAATAATACGTTTGATAACCAACACTTTCATTTCTAGGAAAGAGGCAATTTTCTGGGTGTTACCATACATAAGCGTTTTTCTTTTGGGCAACAAGTAGACCTGGTGTGTGCAAAAGTTTCAAAAACCATCGGCATATTTAAAAAACTTTGAAATCTCATATCGGAAAGATAGTCTGAATTATTAGTGTAAATGTCTATTTGAATCAAACCAATCCACTGACTAAGAATACGATCATTTTAGTAATAACAGATTTGCACTTTTTTCGACTGACCCTAGAAGCCTTCAACATGAATGTTCAATCAGAATTCTCGTACGCACAACATAATTAATCTACTCTTAATAGCAGTATTCCAGTCGCCAGTTTTCAGAGATTGGCAATGACCCAACGGCCTTTGACGTATACTCTTCCTACAAAGTGGAATTTCTCCCTATATAGTGGGGCATTGCGGAATATTGAGGCTGCCCTGAATTTATATATTACTGAACAATATTTTTATGTGTGTCATACCTGGCATTGTGCTTAAAACTGTAATATGATTTGAAACTGTATTTAATTGGACATTGTATTTGGGCCTTACCTGAAATGGTGCCTCGTATTGTAATCAGATTTGATGTGTTATCTGTTCTGGTGTAATGCGTTTATATGTGCATGCCTGCCTCAGTACATTTCATGCATGCAGTCGAATTGTTCGTGGCTTAAGCTTAGTTGTATGCTAGTGTTCGTAGGTTTGCTCGAAACCCACATTCTCTGTTTTCATACAGGCATGAACTGATGTTTCTTGAATATTGTGTTGTTTATGTAGTCTATTTTCCATGAAAGAATTTGAATTTGATATGTGCTTTAAAGAATATCATACAGTAAATGCCTGGGTGCTTGATCTCAGTCGTGGTGTCACGACCCGACGGTCAAGTGTTATTGGTCTTTGTTGACGAAGCTACACACTAAGTTCAAATGAATTTCAGTGGTCAACAACTATACAAATGTGGTGCACTTGAATCTACTCTCGACAAAGTAGGAATCGTCTTCGATTATAGTGGATTAGATGATTGAAGACGGTGGTCTGTTAAGCCAGTCATCATCCCGACCAATTTCCAGTAAGCAGTAGTTCAGTATAGACGACAGACTGTTACACCGACACTCTTCCAGTAAAACAGATCATTCTATATGGAAGTCTAGTACACCGAGCATCTTTCCAGTACAGCAGATCAGCATGAATGGCAGTCATGCAGCGTCAAGCATGCGCTAGTGTATCAGTTATGAGGTTCTCCACCGCTCCCCTGATAACATCGCTTGTAAGTGATGGCAGTATAAAGAACGAGCAGACAACACAAACTCAAATCCTGCGAGAGATCGTAACCAAATGATCACGGAATTAGAACCAAACTGAATAAGCGAATAAATAGCCTTCCTGTCTTGGCCCAATTTGCTTGCCAATAATCCTCCGCATACTTTTTGTTTGCAATCAAAGGGCCCGTCACCTTGTTTTGTTCCGTTTCCTTGTGTTTATCCGTTACCTTCTGTTGTTTCGTAATCATGTGGTGTTCCGTAACCTTGTAGTGTTCCGTTACCTTATGGTGTTCCTTAACACTTCCATGGTGATGCAATCCTTTGTGGCTTTCCGTCGCAGTGTGGTGTCCCGTTATCTAGTGGTGTTCCGATATCTTGAGGGGTTCCGTTACCTTGAAGGGTTGTGTTACCAACAGGTGTGCCATCACGTCGTGGTTCTCCGTTTCCTTGTGGTGTTCTGCTTGGAAGTCTGCATGGTTCTCTGCCGATGACTGTCTTCTTCAACATAGGCGTGCAAATATCCAATTTCTGAGTATTGAAATAAAGAAAAGATTTGAGTATAGATATTAATATTCCAAAAGATTTTAATTTGAAATTTCCAAGGCTAGGGATTATCGGAACATGAAAATCTTGCTTGGATTGGCTTGCTGGATGCCAATTATTGATGCAACAAATATTCAATAAAATTTCCATCTGAACCGCATCACAAGTACTTTGTGCTATAATAACGAAGAACTTGAAATATGTTTCTATAGGTAGCAATTCAAAGTTAGCGATCCCAGTTAGCAATTTTTATTTCATCCTGATCAACTTTCCACTAATACCATCACCTTATACAGTGCGCTTCAAATAAAACTGATATTGTCACCGTATACAGTGCGCTCCAAAGGTAACCGACATTGCCACCGTGTACAGTGCACTCCAAATATAACTGATAGTGCCACCGTATAAAGTGCGCTCCAAATATAACTGATATTGCTATCATATACAGGGCTCTTCAAATACAAACGATATCGCCACCGTGTACAGTGCGCTCCAAATAAAACTGATATTACCAACTTATACAGTGTTCTCCAACTATAACTGACATTGCCACCATATACAGTGCTCTCCAAATATAACTGATATTGCCACCTCATACAGTGTGCTCCAAATAAAACGGATATTGCCACCTAATACAGTGCACTCTAATTATAACTGTGCCCCGAAACCCAGAATAACCTTCATATTGGCCTTTGGTTCCTGTAAAGGTCTTCATCAATAGTTTTATCATAGTATTCACAATGCTAGTCTCCGGTTATAGACTAACGGTAATGTGATAGTGTAATGCTTCTATCCACAATATTTGGCTCCGGTAGTAGTATAATTGTATTGTGATAGTATTACAGTATAATCCTATACTTCGAGCACTAGGCACCAGAAGTATAATAGTATGTAACAGTATAATCCTATCATTCACATCGCCAGGCCCCGGCAGGATAACAGTGTGTAATAGTATAATCCTATCATACACTGCACCAGGCCCGGCAGGATAACAGTATGTAATCGTATAATCCTATCATTCACAGCACCAGGCCCCGGCAGGATAACAGTATGCAATAGTATAATTCTATCATTCACAGCACCAGGCCCCGGCAGGATAACACTATGTAATGGTATAATCCTATCATTCACAGCACCAGGCCTCGGCAGGATAACAGTATGTTATAGTATAATCCTATCAATCACAGCATCAGGCCCCGGCAGGATAACAGTATGTAATAGTATAATCCTATCATTCACAGCACCAGGCCCGGCAGAATAAAAGTATGTAATAGTATAATCATATCAATCATAGTACTAGGCTGCAGTAGTTGGATAATAGTATTTTAATAGCAGAATAGTTTTGTTTTCAATAATAGTTACAGCTTACTACGTCCTACCGTCTAATACTGAACTCTTGAAGCGTCGACAACGAAAGATGATGCATTAACCACCTGAAAAAAATAAATAAAAGATAAACAAAACCAGAGCCTAAAATCAAATGATGGTAAAAAATAATCTCTTTTAAATAAGAAAAATTCTCACGTTCTCAAAGAATGGGCTGCCTTAAGGACCCCCTCGATCAGTGTTAAATAGACGAGGGGAAATTGAACTATTTCAATAAATGGTCACTTTTTTAGGACCACCTCGACCTGTGTTAAACAGACAAAGAAAGAAATAACATTCGCAAAGAATGAGCATCCTTTTGCACCACCTCGATCTGTGTTAAATAGACTAGATGAATCTAACGTTCCCTCTTAATGGGCACTCTTTCAAACCATCTCGGTCTGTATTTAATAGACAAGGGAAACCAAACGTTTTCAATGAATGGGCAACCTTTCTTCGGACCACCTTGGCTTGTGGAAAAGATTTACGACTAAAGCGAGAATGATAAAGACGAGGGATTTAGAACACTCTCCGGTGAGAAAATGGGACCACAACAATGGCTGCGATAATTAATTACAGGAAGCCCGTGGATTTACTCTGAGGCTGCCAGCTGGGATACAATTCCCGTGGTTTGAAAAAAAGTCCATAAATGTGCCAACTTCATATTAACGAAGGAATTGTTCAGAAATAATAATATTCAAGAGACGCCAATGATTTCGCTGGAAGATTCATTTAAATTATCAGTGATGTCATTACAGAAAAAACAAACAAGGAATCGAACCCGCGGTCGCTGGTATGCGAAACCGGCACGCTGTGCAATAGGCCAGCCAACACAACAAAAATATGATACAAGATTTCGTGCACATTACACTGTTTAGGCTAGACTAACGCGCTCCTCTGCTATCACTGCATTACATGCATATGTAGCACAGCAGCCGTGCACATCACACTGTTTAGGCTAGACTAACACGCTCCTCTGCTCTCACTGCATTACATGCATATGTAGCACAGCAGCCGTGCACATCACACTGTTTAGGCTAGACTAACACGCTCCTCTGCTCTCACTGCATTACATGCATATGTAGCACAGCAGCCGTGCACATCACACTTTTTAGGCTAGACTAACACGCTCCTCTGCTCTCACTGCATTACATGTATACGAAGCACAGTAACCGAGCATAAGTTGTGAAAGAGAGAATACACCAACAATTTCGTTGGGATATATATTTGAAACATCATTGATCTCATCATCGGAAAAGGCCTTGAGTCCGTAGCCAGGAATCGAACCCAAGGGTTCGATTCATGGATAATGACTATAGTTTTTTTTACGATTATGAAATCACTGATAATTTAAATTATATTCATTTGTTTGTTTATCCTCTTAAAAATCCACTCGTTTGCAACAATGAACATACGAAGCATGAATTATAAACCAGAATCAACGAATACCCTAACATCTTAAACAGGGTGACGGCCATAGATATCTTCGCAGATGAGGATGTTGCAACTTACTTTAGCAGTGCGATACCCACGACTCTTTGAAACAACACTTACTGTGTGGGTGACCGAGCTGGTAGTTTACTGGCCCCAACCCTCACACCCTCACACCCTAACACTCTCACACCCTCACACCCTCACACCCTCACACCCTCACACCCTCACACCCTAACACTCTCAAACCCTCACACCCTCACACCCTCACACCCTCACACCCTCACACCCTCACACCCTCACACCCCCGCCAGGCTGGTAGTGTGCTGTTCTTACACCCTCACACCCTCACACTCTCAAACCCTCACACCCTAACACCCTAACACTCTCAAACCCT
>SDVV010044208.1:0-10178 GCA_016164225.1 Gammarus roeselii
GTGCTATGCAGACAGAGTGGACACTCCTTCAAACTGGATGATGCTGACTGAGGTGCTATGCAGACAGAGTGGACACTCCTTCAAACTGGACGATGCTGCCTGATGTGCTATGCCGACAGAGTGGACACTCCTTCAAACTGGACAATGCTGGCTGAGGTGCTATGCAGACAGAGTGGACACTCCTTCAAACTGGACGATGCTGACTAATGTGCTATGCTGACAGAGTGGACACTCCTTCAAACTGGACAATGCTGGCTGAGGTGATGTGCAGACAGAGTGGACACTCCTTCAAACTGGACGATACTGACTGATGTTCTCTGCTAACAAAGAGTGAAAACTCAATCAGACTGGGCGTTTTACGACTGAGGGGCTCCAATGACCAAGTGGACACTCCTTCAGATTGGGCAGTGCATGACAGAGGTGCTCTGCCGGCACAGAGTTGTCATTCCTTCGTACTGGGTGGTGCTCAACTGAGCTGCTCTGCTGTTTAGAGTGAACCCTTCTTCAGACTGGGCGGGCCACTACTGAAGTGTTCTGCCCAGTCTGAAAAAGGGTTCACTCCAAACAGCAGAGCAGCTCAGTTGAGTACCACCCAATACGAAGGAATGTCTGCTCTGTGCCGGCAGAGCACCTCTGTCATGCACTGCCCAATCTGAAGTAGTGTCCACTTGGTCATTGGAGCACCTCAGTCGTAAAACGCCCAGTCTGATTGGGCAGTACACGACCTAGCTGGTCTGCTGTCAAACTGAGTGTATTTTCTTTATAATGGGTGGTGCACAGCGGAGGTGCTCTGCTGACAAAAATTGAACGCTCCTTAAGACTGGACGGTGCACGACTGGTGTGCTCTGCTGACACAGAGTGTATATTCCTTCAGACTGTTGTGCTTAGCTGACACAAAGGGGACACTGCTTCTTACCGGACGGAGTTCAACGAAGGTGTTGTGCAGGTAGAGAGGGCACTGCTTCACACTAGGCGATACACAAACTGAGATGATCTGTTGGTATTAAACTAGACACTCCTTCAGACTCAACGATGTACGACTTGGGTGCTCTGTTGGTATTGAAGTAGACGCTCCTTCAGGCAGGACGATGTACGACTGAGGTGCTCTGTTGGTATTGAAGTAGACGCTCCTTCAGACAGTACGATGTACGACTGAGGTGCTCTGTTGGTATTGAAGTAGACGCTCCTTCAGACAGTACGATGTACGACTGAGGTGCTCTGTTGGTATTGAAGTAGACGCTCCTTCAGACAGTACGATGTACGACTGAGGTGCTCTGTTGGTATTGAAGTAGACGCTCCTTCAGACAGTACGATGTACGACTGAGGTGCTCTGTTGGTATTAAACCAGACACTCCTTCAGACTCAACGATGTACGACTGAGGTGCTCTGTTGGCATTGAAGTAGACACTCCTTCAGACAGTTCGATGTACGACTGAGGTGCTCTGTTGGTATTAAAGTAGACACTCTTTCAGACTCAACGATGTATGACTGAGGTGCTCTGTTGGTATTGAAGTAGACACTTCTTCAGACAGTTCGATGTACGACTGAGGTGCTCTGTTGGTATTAAAGTAGACACTCCTTCAGACTCAACGATGTACGACTTAGGTGCTCTGTTGGTATTGAAGTAGACGCTCCTTCAGGCAGTACGATGTACGACTGAGGTACTCTGTTGGTATTGAAGTAGACACTCCTTCAGACAGTTCGATGTACGACTGAGGTGCTCTGTTGGTATTAAAGTAGACACTCTTTCAGACTCAACGATGTACGACTGAGGTGCTCTGTTGGTATTAAAGTAGACACTCTTTCAGACTCAACGATGTATGACTGAGGTGCTCTGTTGGTATTGAAGTAGATACTTCTTCAGACTCAACGATGTACGACTGAGGTGCTCTGTTGGTATTGAAGTAGACACTTCTTCAGACTCAACGATGTACGACTGAGGTGCTCTGTTGGTATTGAAGTAGACGCTCCTTCAGACTCAACGATGTATGACTGAGGTGCTCTGTTGGTATTGAAGTAGACACTTCTTCAGACTCAACGATGTACGACTGAGGTGCTCTGTTGGTATTGAAGTAGACACTCCTTCAGATTGGGCGCTGCACAACTGTGCTCTGCAGGCACAGCGTGGACACTTCTCCAGACCGGGTGCTGCTGAACTGTGCAGCGCCACTATGAATCCTTTATAGGGAGTGTCACCATGAATCCTTTATAGGGAGTGTCACTATGAATCCTTTATAGGGTGTAACACCATAAATCCTTTATAGGGAGAGTATAACACGATCTCATGATCGTTGCTTCCCAATGAAGCATATATGTCTCATGTTCCCAGCCTGTGTGTAGTTTATCATTGGAGTACACTCAGTATTCCCTACTCTCCACCAATGTAGTAAATCATTGGGATACTTTGAGTACACCCTACTCTCCACCAATGTAGTATATCATTGAATACCCTGAGTATATTCTACTCTCTACCAATGGGTTTTATCGCATTCCCTAATTGATTTTTCCCACCAAATCCCGATTCTGTACATTATCATAATTTTATTCCAATAATGTCCTGTTTCGCTCGGAGCTGCCTATGGCGAGCAATTAGGCAAGCGTGTCGTAAAGCTGGCCGAATTTATTACTGCCAGGCAGAGGTTTGAGCTCCATAAACTGGGAATTATTGACCGACCAACCGGTACGAGTTAGAACCCGTCGTTGGCTTTACTATGGACATCATTCCAGAGTGAAGATGTGTTACAAATTTACGGTTGATAAGTACGGGCTAGAAGACTATTAATGTCGCTAGAAGGCGAGACATTAATAGTCTCCTAAGATTTTTTTTTACATTTATTATCTACCTGCCGGCTGGATACAAACTAGTGATAATTGAAGCGCGTCATTTCATCAATAAACGTCCATTCGAACTCGGAGTGCTGTTGTTTGATGGGGTACGAGCAACGGCCGGGTGGGATTTAGATCGGTTGCTATGAAGGTTTGTAGTATCGAATTCGTCGACATCTGGTAACACATACAATCTGGAGATCATGATCCTCTGGGAACAGTTCGAAATTTTTCTTGCGTGTTCATGCAATGTCTGAGACCATCGAGTTAATTCATGATAGAGTTCGACCTCATGCTGTTCAATATCGTACTCGGCTCTGATTTCTTTTATTTCTTGCTCCAAGTCACCTCAATGTTCATGGACAGTGTATGTCCATCTCTCTCACGCCCCTCGCCACCAACTGGTCCCTCATCCCTGTGGCTAGGCTGGCATTGGCTGTGGTAAGTGATGGGCCAGATAATGTATCGAGGCACTTACTCTAACTCCTTCGACCAAATTCACCTCATGATGATTGGACAAAGTAATTGTTATCATGTATCTAGATAGTGTTTTGTGTACATCAGTGGGCGTGGTCCTGTTTCGTGTCCAAAATGGGGTTTACTCGTCTGTGCTTGTAGAATTGACTTGGATTTTATCCCAGAAATGCGATTTTCTTCTTGATGTTCTTTTCGTTTCATACTGTACTCAATGATGTGATGGGTACCTTCCCAAAGTTATTTATAAGAGAAACGTACAATGCATACTGTCCAAGAAATTCAAAGGCATTATTGGCAAGATTGAAGAAATAAAGTTATTCAGAAAATAAATATAATTTGTATTAACCCCACTCCGATGCATTTCCTGACATAACTTTGCAGTTTAGTAAGTTATGAAAATGGAACAGTTTACAATCCGTGGAATATTCCTTCTCTTTCAGTGAACTTTAGCAGACATTACTTTCTTCAGGTTTAAAATTATTATAATTTTACTGGTGATGAAATCTCCACCTGAAATATTGTAGTTTTATGGTCATGTTCTGATCAAGGGAATTATACGGATGATCTTCAACCTTTACCATGGCTTATCAGCATATTACTAATTAACAGGTCATGTACTGATCAAAGGAATCATGCAGATGATCTCAAACCTTGAGCATGTTCAATCAGCATATTATTATTGTATAGATCATGTCCTCATCAAGGGAACTATGCAGATGACCTTAATCCATGAACATGTTTTATCAGCTAACAGGCAGCTTCCTCAACAGGAGGAAGAGGGGTAGGAGCCCCTGCGCCAGATTAAGGGAATACACGTTGTAAAGGCAACAGTAAAGCCGTACTGGATAATGCCTGAAGCCGGAGTGCTCGGCTTATGTCTGGTCAAGGGCGGATCACTGCACCTGTCCATTTCAAGGCCAGCATGCATTGATAACGAAACAATAGCTTCATGTCTTAGGCAGCATTGAAATGCTTTAACGAAAACATGGTCTGGGACTATTTAGTTCTGAAGAGCACTTCATATCAATTGCTTAGGCTTAGAAAGGGAACAAAGGCGATGACTTGCGTACAACTGCGATTTATTTTCAATTTTTCCATGGAAGTTGGTCCAAGAGGTAGACATGAGCGTGCTTAAGTATGTTGATGGCCCAAATGTAGAACAGGTCAACCGGATCACTTGGCAGGTTCATTCAAAACCCCATCAAATATGGCGTAGTGTGTGTGGTGACACAGTGACTGAGGGACGGGGATTGATCCACATTTTGGCAGGAATGGCATTAGATTGCTTTTGCATTTAGCCTTTCTGTTTCTCTCACAACGGAGAAAAAGTACTACTTTTACGTTGCTTTCCCAACGAAGAACAATACCTATTAAAAACCGAGGCAGAGTGAGGTAACTATACCCACTTTTGGGTAGTAATGTTATCAGAAGGCTGACTCAATTAGGCTAGTTCTCATGTTACACTCCCATGAAAAATTCGGCCCGTGCAGCATTTGACGCTTCACGCGCAGCGGCTGGTAGAGCACGACAAGCTTCACCTGAAAGAGATTGTGAACACTGGTATTGTGACGGATTGCCTGGAGCTGCAGGCACTCCAATGATGCCTGCAGCTCAAGGCAATCCGTCGGGCAGTGCAGAAACAAGGGTTTTTCTTTAACATATTCACATACCTCTACGCACACAAACATAACTCCACTTATGCACAAGGGTGAGCGCAACTTCATACACACGCGAGCATAACGTCACACACACACATGAACACAAGTTTATATAGGTGAGCGTAACTTCACACACGCACACAAGCCCTCATACACACACTCACATAAACACGCCAATATACCCCCCCCCCCTTACACACACACACACACACACATGCACCTACATACACGCAAACACACAAACTCACAAACACACAAACACACAAACATACAAAAACACAAACACACAAATACACTAACACGCAAACACACAAACACACAGACACACAGACACACAAACACGCAAACACACAAATACACAAACACACAAACACAACACAAAAGCATACAAACACACAAACACACAAACACACACACACAATCACACAAACACACAAGCACACAAACACAAAAACACACAAACACACAAACACACAAACACAAAAACACACAAACACACAAACACACAAGCACACAATACACACAAACACACAAACACACAAACACACAAGCACATAAACACACAAATACACAAACACACAAACACAAAAATGCACAAACACATAAACATACAAAAAAACCGCACACCCACACACACACACGTTCAATTTCACACACCACTTAGGACAATTTCACACACATGCGAGTGCAACTTCCCACACACGCAAACTTCTACTTCACACAAACGTGAGGGCAACATCACGCACATGAGATCATCTTCACACACACGTGAGCGTAACACTCAAACACCGCAGCCAGCAATGAAAAGACTAAAAATAAGGCCCTGTAACCCTCCCCACGCGCCCTTATGACCCAACCCATCCCCCACTCGGCATGGGTTAAAATTAGTCCATGGCCTAAAACATGCGTTGTGCTGGGCGGTTGCACGCGCTCAGGCTTCATTTACACGAGTGGCATGTGTTCATATGTCGCATGGGTCAGGTTAAATTACCCGTGTGGGTGGTTAACACACACACCCATTGTGGGTGGTTGACACACCCCATGTGGGTGGTTAACATACACCCGCCGTGTGAGTGGTGAACACTCTCCGTGTGTGAGTTTTACTTCAATTTCTGTTCTAGAGGGAGGTATTATTGACCGTTCCACAGAGGTCGAGTGGAAACTGTTATCAGTAAACTACGAAGGATGACTTTCATAGTTTTTCCATGCGTTCCCTCAGAGCGGTGAGACGGAACGGGAGGGAGCGTCCGAACAAAGTGACATGCTAAGGCGTCCGGCCTCTTCATTTATCCACGTTCTCCCCTGTCGTGACGTCATCGCTAAAATATCGTCTATATTTGGGCACCTGGTCGCCAACAGACAGACTGATTCAATAGACGATAAGACAAGCTCGCGGTATCTGAGTTACGCCTGTTTCAAAACAAACAGCGCTTCCGAGCCCTCTAGGATCGAACGACTGTCAAACTGATAGCTCCGTTTAAATATATCTTGAATAACATGGGTGACAGGTTGGAAACAGGACGCCGCAGTGTCGATGAAGAGGAACAGCGTGAGGCACGTCACTGGACTCGAGGCTGCGAAGGATAACAAGGAGGCGAAAACGATGACCTCGTGAGATGGACAAGAAAATTCTGGGAAAGGATATCACGGTAAATAATGGAAGAATTTAATACAAAAGTCTTAGGTATGTTTTAGGGGTCAATGTAGATTAAATAAAGGATAAAAAAGGTATAAATATTATTGGACCGAATAATTAAATTGTCGAAAAAATATATTCTTCGTGTTGATATTTCGCTCGATCAAGTTGATTACAAAATTGTGTTTTGATATTTTCAATAATTTCACTGAAGTACTCTTGACCCTCTTGTGAGCAAGTATCCCGTTAGGGATTTCATTCGGTTGTTCATCAGACGATTTTAATCATCCCCTGTGAACCAATCTGCCCGCTAAAGGGTTGGAGACAAAAATCAATAATTTTATTTCCGTCGTCTAGCGATGGGTTTTCAATTCAAAAGTCTAACATATGAAACTCAATTTTTAGATGCACTATTTTAATTAGCAAAATACAAATTCAAAAATTCAAGCTCATGGAACAAAATGTCATTCACAATATGGGGTTGGCAAATCAAAATCATTTAAGATATTGTAAAAGTTGTCCATGATACGCGCACGGTTAACAAATGAGAACATAGAATTAGACGACATGCAGGATATTGAAAGACGAATTACACACAATAAACTACACCAAAATGTGCAGGCAATTGCTAATTCCTTTACTTTGAATTCATCCGTCAATGGATGAATTCAACCAGCTGCACTCTGATATTTAAGCAATCTTCTTCAGCAGTTATTAGACGACAGGATACAACGTATTATTTAATTTTACAGCTATTATACTATGCGGCAACTTCATTGCAAACAGAGACCAATCAATTAGTTAGTCACCTACCTCCGGTTCATCTCCCACGGAGCTCATCATATCGGATGTATTGCCGGGCACATCAATATTCTTCAACCTTACTGGGATTCGAACCCGCGTCCGCCAGAACGCAAAACTGGTTCCGCACCCAGCACACCAGGACAGAATATCTTGTTCTGTGATCGTGTAGAGCTGCTTATCACTCTTTCCTTCCTTCCACCGCCACCAGGAGAGCGCAACACCAGTGCGGATAACATGGGGCGCAATAAAGGAGAACACGGCTCCTGTGCTGCTGTGCATTGACACCTGCATTGACAGGATTAAGAGTTAACTGAGTACAACACTGAACTAATCCCACTGTGTATCCTGTGTATCCCTCCAGGGACATCATCCAACTGTGTATCCCTCCAGGGACATCATCAAACTGACTATAATAATCCACCATCATAGTGTTTTGAATATTACTCGCAGTGAATGTATTACAAAGAATATCAATCCGGCTGATTGCGGCGTTTTGTTGAACATAATTTGCCGCATGATACAACCGTTAAATATTATTTCGTGTCTTTTAATGAATACCTCAGTGACGCTATCCATGCCTCAGTTACGTCATTCTCAGTGGCGTCATTCTTTACCTCAGTGACGTCATTATCAGTGACGTTATACTCAGTGACGTCATTCATACCCCAGTGACGTCATTCTCAGTGACGTCATTCTATACCTCAGTGACGTTATTCTCGGTGACGTCATACTCAGTGACGTCATCATTATTTACTAAATTCCAGTGACGTCATTCTAATTAACATCATTTTGGTAATGTTCTCTTACTGAATGAATATGGTTTATGGTGTGACGTCCCCGATCTGTCTATCACATGCTAGGCCATACCAATGGCTGTTCTGTAGGCCACACCTGTTCATGCTAAGTGTTCTTAACAGGCACAGAAGCCGCTTACGACAGTCTCCTGTTGATTCGATATATCCGCTATCTCGAAAAAAAGTGTATAAATATGTTGCTATAATTTTCGACTATTATTTATAACGTGTTCCAATTTTTTCAACTATTTTCCTGAATGTAATTGAAGTTTGTATTTTTTTGTAAGAATTTCACTATAGTTTGGCATTTCTTGCAGTTTTACTGGAAGTTGGGTTTCGGGTTTTAAGCACTTCGGCTCCTTTTGGGATTCTCAGATAAAATTGTCTCCAAGCTCGTTAGTTCGCGATGTTTGATTGTAATATAATCAAATGAAAACTCAACATAGGTATAAGTCTTTCTTGTTCCTTTGGAAAATATATACCTTTTGAATTTACGGTTATGTTGATATTGTTGAATGTTTTATAGCGAAAGACCATGACGTAATTCTCTTTTAGTTATAGTCACAAGCTCCTTGTGCGCTGACAGTGCGCTAAGTGTCATTGGCAAGTAGTTTTGATTGTGTTGAGACACGTAAGGTGTCGTTGTTATACAGCACTAATTTTACACGTAGGAGCATGCTACTAGAACAACTCTATTATGTGTCTTTGTTATATAATACTCGCTTTACACGTAGGAGCATGCTACTAGAACAACTCTATTGTGTGTCTTTGTTATACAATACTCGCTTTACACGTAGGAGCATGCTACTAGAACAACTCTAGTATGTGTCTTTGTTATACAATACTCGCTTTACACGTAGGAGCATGCTACTAGAACAACTCTATTATGTGTCTTTATTATACAATACTCGCTTTACACGTAGGAGCATGCTACTAGAACAACTCTATTATGTGTCTTTATTATACAATACTCGCTTTACACGTAGGAGCATGCTACTAGAACAACTCTATTATGTGTCTTTATTATACAATACTCGCTTTACACGTAGGACCACTTTATTATACAATACTCGCTTTACACGTAGGAGCATGCTACTAGAACAACTCTATTATGTGTCTTTATTATACAATACTCGCTTTACACGTAGGAGCATGCTACTAGAACAACTCTATTACATTCATATCGGCTCCTGAGGCCCTGTATCTTCTAACTGTTGTCCCGGATTGCCGAACGTAGAGAACAATGGTAAACAATTTGAAAAACGCGCGTATCCTTTATGGAAAACTCAATTTCCAGGCAATCGGGCACTTGTTGCTCGGATGTAAACAAGGAAGTTATCGAACAGACTGCGTGTGTTGCGACAAGGTACAACATCAATTTAGAGCTGCAATAGAATAGCCTACCAATAGCATCGGGCAATGGGTCAGATACAAGCATGGAGATATATTGCTAACGAATATTGTTTTGCGCATCAAAACTGAATGCAATAAAAGTGTCTGAGGATATACGCTTTGGAAAAGCTGTGTATTCAAATCGTTTATTATAGGGCATATAAGTACGTTAGGCGAATGTATTGTCTTTTGGGGCACGTCATATTGTAATGAAAATTCATCATAACCATCTGGACTCTCATTCACGCCACGTAGGATTGTAGCATCCATGTTTGAAGCTCAGCACAATAAGCTGATCAACTAATATAACATTAGGCTGTGAGTTAACTCTTTTGACGAGTCCAATAGCAATGCAGCGCTACTGCACGGGCCACTGACGACATCACACTGTTAACGGGAGCTGGGTAGCTTAGAGAGGTGAGAAGAGTCCAAGAGCAATGAAGCACTACTGCACGTGTCAATGACGACGTCGCATGTTAACGGAAGCTGGATAGTTTAGAGAGGTGAGAAGAGTCCAAGAGCAATGAAGCACTACTGCACGTGTCAAAGACGACATCGCATGTTAACGGGAGCTGGATAGTTTAGAGAGGT